>APFE030306129.1:35824-48186 GCA_000404065.3 Pinus taeda
AATATACTAATTTTTACCCTTAATAAACTATTAATTAATATTGTAATTCTCTAGTATTTTTATCAAGATACTCTTTGACTATGAATATGAAGCTTATTTATTTATTTATATGTCCTTTTAGCTTATGTTTTAAAATAGAATTAACTATTTATAGATTATTCTATTTTTAACTTATACAACTAACTAATATTTATATAACATCTTTGATAACTAAGTAATTAATTAATTAATTTACTTAATTTAAATTAAGATTTAAATGTCCCTTTAACTGAATTTTATTTAAAATATAATTAACTTATATTTTATTAAAATATAATAACTATTCTCTATTTTTAATTTACTTTGATATTTTATATTATAGTAATATATATAATTATAAATCTCCATTTACATTTATTTTAATAGGAAAATTAATAACCGAATTCACTGATTTGAATAAATTTTGTTTATACCCTTCATAGTCAAACTAGCCGTTTCCGGCTCAAATCTAGTTGTCATAATTCTAGTCGTTACCTGGTCTAGAAATTTGGTCATTGGATATTCTACCTAATCTATTTATAATGCATAGCAAGATCTGCTCATTCAACTTGCCCTGGTGATGAAACACACTGGTTGGTTCAAAACGCGTCGACAAAAATATCTCTATGCGATTTTCGCCAAAGATTCTTCTCAAATCTAATATAGATCACAAAACCCTAAATTCAGTAAGATACACAAATTAAAAATGTGTTTAACAAATTTAATAGCATATGCTACTATTTTAATCATTTCTCTAACATTAAGTGTTTTTATCTAAATTATTTTCATATTAATTAATAATTTTAAATAATCATTATAATAAATAAGATGGCCAAAGTCCATTCTAATCAAAGATCAAAAAAATCAAAAAATCTATTAAAAATTTTGGATGTGTCCAAAAGATGACATGTGTTTCCAAAGTCAGCGAAATTGACCAAAGATCAAGCGGCCAAAAGTTAAGATTAGACTCAACTTTGATACCAAAAGTGATGAATCTATTTGGTTCATATAATAAATATCCAAAAATAACGGAACAATATAAAAGAATCCTCGTGATTAAAATACTCGATTGAATAAAAATATGAGAAAATGATTGATATAATTACAATGAGGGCCTTATATAAATACCTAATCAAGTGCCCTTTCACTAATATACTTATCTTTTCATTAAGATGATACTCTATTAGTTATTAATTATTATTCTTATTTATTGGCATGAATTTGTGTCAGTATGCATGTGTTTATTGCAAGTTCTAAGCAATTCTTCCTTTACCACCTCCCCCATTAGAAATTGATTATCGTTTGGGTCTACAAATCTAAAGAAAAATCAGAGAGAGAGGATAACACATATTGAAGCTCAATTATTCTCTTTAAAGAGAGTTTGGAAGCACTTGACCCCTTTTAAGACTGTTAGAAAAAAATCCCAAGATCCATTCCCTTTGTCAATATCCCAAATCAAGTGTCCCAAGCCTTGAATATGTTATAAGTAAAATTTAAATCACCATCAAGAATGGCCATCCCTTACCCAAGCCATTACAACATAGATATCGATCAAACGGGAACTATTACCTCAAAACAGGTACTCTAGCCCAAAAACCCCAAAAAACATGAAAAAACAAGATGAAAAAATAAAATTGATGTTGGAATAACATTTTTTTTCGGGGTACATTTTCAACATTTTTTAAAAATAACAATGAAAACCAAATTTGTGTGCAAAAAACACTGAAAAAAAATGTCAACACTGGAATAACGTCTTTTTTTCAGGGTTAATTCTCAACATTTTTTAATAATTACATTAAAAAATATATAGATCATGACTCTGAAAACCTTTAAATTTCCAACAAATTTCAAACATGACATTAATGATAAAATATCACGCCTTTGAAAAGCCTTGAAATTCCAAGATTTTTAAGCATGACATAAAATTTAAAATATCACGTCTTTGAAAAACCTTAAAATTCCAACAATTTTCAATCATGGTGCTAAACAAAAAATACTTACAGCTTTTTTCAACCATAGGATTAAAGATAAAATATCATGACTTAAAAAAAAAACATTAAAATCTACAAATTTTCAATCATGGATTAAAACTAAAGATTATGACTACAAAAAAAATTAAGTTTTCAAAATATTTCAAACATGACATAATAGAAAAAATTTATGACTAAAAAACCTTTAAAAATAAACACCTGGATGAAAGAGTTATTATAACAAGAGTAATTTATTTTTTAAATATTAAATGTATAGCAATTTTAAAATCTTAGCCTAAACTATCATTAAAATCTTACTATTATAATGTATAGTAATTTATTTTTTAAATGTTAAATATACAAAAATTAAAAATCAACCATCAAATTGACACGTAAGTAGGTGAACTAAACCATTGTAATGAAAATTTAGAGACCAACCATGAACTTGACAACAAATTTTTAATGAATACCAAATTGCACATAATGAATCAAGTCGCGACAACATCGACACGGACCATCAATAATATATATTATATATATATATATACACACACCAATAAAAAGAAAAAAATCAAATATTAAAAAAAACACACAAAATAAAAAAAAACAAAAAACAAAAATTCAAACACTAATTATATATATTTTTTTTGATTTTTTTTTTTTAGTTTTTATCTCTTTTTATTTTTTCTATATGATTTTTTCTAAAATTGTGTTTTTATTTTTTTCAATATTTGAATTTTTGTTTTCTTTTTATTATTTTGTTTTTTTGGTTTTCTTTTGTTTATATTGTGTTTTTTTATGATTTTTTTTTTTCAATTTTGCACTTTTTCTTTTTTTTATATTATTTTTTAGCTTTTATTTTTGTCAGTTAATTTTTTTTTTCACCCTTTTTTTTAATTTATTTTTTTGTCGGTTTTTTATTTTTATTTTTATGTTTTCATTATCAACATGAAAATCACCAAGATTTAAAAATAAAATATTTACACTTTAACACATTAAAAAAATTAAAACATAAAAAATAAGCCCTCTAAACAAAAAGGGGGTTGATACAGGGTTGATGTTGTATCAGCGCTTTTTAAAATCAAGATGAAAATCACTGACAAACAAAAAAAATGTTCATACTTATAGATAAACAAAAAAATAATAATAATAAATAAAGTGTCAAAAATAAGCCCTCTAAAAAAATGTTCATACTTTATACATAAGAAAATTTAAAGTGTTAAAAAAATGCATATTTCTGAATCACCAATTTTCAAAATAGAGTGATTTTTCTTCTACTGCAAAAAAACGGGTACTACGTAATTTTCTCGTTTAAGTGTGGATTGTAGATGTTCAAGTAGTTAAACACTTTTTCCCAAATCAAGAAGGTGAAGAGAAACCCTCAACCCTTATTCAAAAGCCCAATAATTAGTAAGAGAAAAAATTATAGTATTCTAACTTGTGGTTCGCCCTCCCAAGTAGCCTAAAGCATCCACAAAACTTGAGTCCCAACCTTTTAAAAATTTTGAGAGGTATTAAAAATTTTCACCCCTTTTGTCATAATATTTTTAGAAGAAATTTTCAATGGTTATGAGTGTCTACTAACCTCTTAAGGCCAATTTCTTAGAGGGATTAGCCAACCCTCCACAATCGAGGGTTAAGAATATACTTTTGGACTCCCCTGGGGGTAGATAATCTAAGGGCCATAATTAGAGATTATCGTTTTCCACTTTTCACTTCCAAATTGGCTTGATTATGAGTAATGGAGAAGTAATACTTCCTACCTATCATACAGATTTTAGGGTTGTCTTCTTCTAAGTGACCAAGACCACTACTCATTAGATCATCCATGAGAAATTCTCAAATAAAACTATATCCCTACAAGCCTTAAAAAGCTATCCTCGATCATGTTGATGGGGATTTCCCCCTTCGTGACTCCTTTCTATTCCCTAAACCCGCCTTGTAATTTATCATCCTATAGGTGGCCTTCCGTTTCATGAAAAGATTCCTCATGCAAACAAGGGGTTCTAGAATGTGCCAAGGAGGTTGTCGCCACCAATTCATGGGAGCAATCAATTAGGCCATAGAAAGAATTTATATCTTCAATCACTCCTAATAGGCTCATTGTGTTAGGCAACCTAATTCAAAAATGAAGCTCATGAGTGAGAGGTATCAAAGAGTTTAGCATGAACTATATGATCTTTGGATCAACCCAAATCTACTGATGGCCCAAAAGGTTATTCAAATAGTCATCGATTTCCTCTTCCATGACCCTATACACCAAGAAGAAATCAAGGATATCTCCCTTAAAAACCTTTGCGATGAGAACCCAAGGTTATGAGGAAAACCTATGTGGTCTAGCTCCTCACATAACCATAAACCAAAACAATTTCTATCAAATAAGGCTCTATTTACATTATTTTTTTTGCAATTTGACTTATCATCAAATACCATATAGCAAAAGATTTATAAAACCATAAATTCACACATACTAAACAACAATACTATTCATTTATGGCACCAACAACCACATATATTAACCTTTTTTAGCAAGTCTAAACTTAGAAAGTATGCAAGTATAAGTTCCTTCATATAGGAGATGGAAAAAATGTGGAGACTAGGGCTTCCATCAAGCAAGAACCACATAAGTCATGTCATGGGATGTTGTTATCAAATGATTTTGTCTCATGGAGAAATGATGGTCATATGCTTCAGTGCCTCAAACCAAATGGGACCCCAAACAAGAAGTGAGGAGGGAGACATTTGAGAAAACTCCACCTACCAAAACCATGCATCCTTAATCACAAAAGCTACAATTGAAACCCTATAATCCACCTCTTAGCACTCCATCTTGAAATTTGGGGCCTAAACATCCAAATATTTAGACTAGATGGGGGTTTTGCACTAAATATGCATACCTAGACGAGATACACACCAAGTTCTAATAAAACAAAGAGTTATGTTTCCATGGAGTCGCTATAGATGTAGTTTTTTCTATCACACTGTCATTTCCAAAATCCATTATTCTTTGATACCTTTACATATTTAGTTTAATAGAGCAAAAAAATATAGGGTTTGAACAATGTATTGGATTGATTGTCGTTGGTGTCTTGTTGCTTTATGTCCCAAACATCTACTAATCCTTTAACATTCCTCAACTTCTTTTCAGAGCATATCAAAGATTATATTTCAACCACCTATAGATCCACACATACACACACACATACATATATTCTTTAAAATTATTATTATTAAATTTTCAATTATTGAAAATTAAAAACTTTAGAGGTTATCCTCTTGAAGCAACTAGGGTCTCCCTAACCACTATTGTTTTTCCCTTACATGGAGAAGTTGAAAACAATGCATGCGGAGAACAAATCCTCAACATATGCATTCAGCACCGTGTGGTTTTGTTGTTATCATCCCTTCAGGTTAGGGCGTTTGACTTCTTGAATTCACACAACTTTAAATATTTATTTTAATAGAGCGGAAAAATATAGGGTTAACAATGTATTGGATTGATTGTCGTTGTTGTATTGTTGCTTTATGTCCCAAACCTCTAGTAATCCTTTAACATTCCTCAACTTCTTCTCAGAGCATATCAAAGATTATATTTCAACCTCACCTTTAAAATTATTATTATTAAATTTACAACTATTGAAAATTAAAAACTTAAGTAGAGGTTATCCTCATGAAGCAGTTAAGGTTCCCTAGCCACTACTATTTTGCCCTTAACTGGAGAAGCTGAGAACAATGCCCACGGAGAACAAATCCTCAACACGAGCATTTAGCACCGTGTGGTTTTGTTGTTATCATCCCTTCAAGTTTGGGGGTTTGGCTTCTTGAATTCACTCAAAATCATATTCACAAGTAATGAATCTCCATGCCTATGTAGCTTGAGTTGGTTTTTCTTTCGATTTTTTATGAATGGGCAAGCCTTCCAATGCATAAAAGGAACATTTCCTTTTTGGTCAATCGATATATTGCACACGTTAATTATGATTCTTGTGTGTTTCAATGCAATTGTTATCTAAACATAGCTAGAAAAATTGTGGAATAAATGGATACATGAAGAAAGAACACTAGCCATGGTTATTGTGTTGGAGCTTTATGGGGATTGTCATTCCCATAAAGCCTAGTGATGATTGTACTCTGTAGCATTACATCATCGTGACAAAGAGGTATTAAAATTACTAAAAAATCATCATTCAATGAACAAAGAGCACTACAATATCATCATCTTAAACTCGTCTAGCAATTATTCCTCTTATTTTTCTTTAACAATCATAAATAAAAGGCCTCAATTCATACAAGTTACATAAGTCATTTGAATATGAAGTATTGCAGCGATAATCAACATTATTTATATTACTATTTTATGAAATATAGACTCTACCTATTCTTTTTTTTCCAACAACGCAAAGTATGAGGTAGGGCCAAACCTAATGTTGAATGGAAGAACTATCTACCGACCAATAGGATGCTATCACTAAGATCCTGCGACTTGTCAAGCCAAGACACCCCTTGGGATAGTTTATTTCCACAAAGATGACTCTCACCCTCAATCCCCCATGAGATTTGAACTAGAATGTTAAATGGAAGAACTATTTTTCCACCAATGGAATACTACCACTAAGATCATGCAACTTGTCAAGCCAAGACGCCCCTTGGGATAGTTTATTTCCACAAAGATAACTCCAACCCTCAACCCCATGACATTTAAACATAAAACCTAAGAACAAAACCAACTCTATCATACTAATCCTAGAAAAATGAAAAGGCCTCATTTCAGCCAACTTATTATGAATTTTTAATGCATATAATGTCTCACCAAGGCATCCTATAGAGAATTTTCGTCCCACAATACCATAAAGTCATTGGCTACCATAAAGTCATTGGCTAAGTGGTTAACATGTAATCTCGCAGTTTCTTGCAATAGTAGAACATTGACACAAATAAAATTGGGCATTACCTTCCAACGACCAACTCCTTATCAAGGATAATTCATGATATGTTTTGAATAAATTAGAAAAAAAAAGGAATCAGTAACAATATAAGCATCAAGAAATAATTGAACAGTACAAAACAAGAATTAGTTAATAATGATCAATAATAAGTTATAACAATTAAGAATTAACATGGAGATAAAAATCATTAATGCATAAATACTAGATGATAAACAAAAAAAAATTGTGTATATATATACAACTCACTGTGACAATGTCCAACCCGCTGGTGCAAACCAATCTTCAATTCGAATGGTAATTGGAAAGAGATCACACTCTAATGATGACTTTCCTCCCAACCAAAGAAAACACCAACAAATAAGTGATGTCTCCCATACAAGGTCCTACCTCAATGAGAATACCCGGTGACTGCATAAGAATGCGAAAATAATTATACAGTTTTCACCTAAATACATGCCAATTTATGGTGAAGAGGTCCCCTAGCACTAGCAACATATACTATGTAAGTGCTCTACCTACTTTGACTCCAATATTACAACACCTCCAACAATGGAGCTCTTCCAAATCAAGCCAAGATAATGGACTGAACATCTCTCGCAAGATCTGATACACCAAAGCCCCATTTTTCTCACTTATATTGAGTTGTGAGCCGTATTCAACTACTCCAATCACTTCTCACATAGGTGACCCAAAAAAAAACCCTTTCCCTACAACATAATTGAATATGTAGCGTAGAAGAACATAAGAGCACTTTCATTTCCCAATGGTAACTAAATACATGGTTTTTTAATTTAAATTATGTTACTTCCTATTAATGATTAGGACATTTCAAATTTTTAACACACTTACTCTTGTATTGTCCATATCCTATAACAAAACCACTACACTCTATAAACCCTAAAGCCAACCATTTCTTCTTTGCCTCACCCCAAACATAAGACCAAAATCACTCTATAAACTCTAAAGCCAATCATTTCTTCTTCACCTCACCCTAAACCTAAGACCAAATTTGAAGAGTAATGGAAGATCAGTACGAAAAAATTGATCTAGCATAATATTGTGATCACTATTTCAAAAAAAAAATCATCTTACATGTACTACACATGGTCATATAACACTAGAGTTTTTCTCTAAAACTTAAGACCTGTATCGACAAATATTCAGTAAATGAGCTAGACTAAAGCCAACATCGTTGATTGCTAGGCATAGTTATCGACACCCATTTAGGCCTTATAGGCACAGCTACACAAGCAAATTGTGCAGAACGTTTTTCTCTAAAACTTAAGACCTGTATCTACAAATATTCAATCAATGAGCTAGACTAAAGCCAACATCGTTGATTGCTAGGCATAGTTATCGACACCTATTTAGGCCTTGTAGGCACAGCTACACAAGCAAATTGTGCAGAATTGTGAAGGACTTGAGAGTTATGATCAAGCTACATGCTAGTTATATGCAGTAATTGTAAGATTGGTTGTACCAAGGGTTGTGAGGTGCATTTTACAGCCTAGTGTTGAAGAAATTAATTGTGAAATTGATTGTACCAAAGGTTGTGAGGTGCATTTTACAGCCTAGTATTGAAGAATGTAACATCTGTACCATCCCTAATGCTAACATCAGCATATGTCAGCACAAAATAATATTTTATACAAACTAAAATTAACACTATGGACATTAAGCAAATTTCAAGGCAAAAGTCTACAACATTGGTTTCAACTCCCTTCTTCTCGACATTCGGAGAGCTGTGGCCACCTTTGAACAAATTTTATTTTGTAATATTATAAGCGGACAGCCCCTCAAAGGAAGGCCTTGCCCTGCCAATTGGGTTTGTCAAGTTGTATGAGTTTAATTGGGTTTGTCAAGTTGTGTGAGTTTGTTGATGGGTCAAGATTGAGTCTATGGAGACCAATCTCTCCTTCTAAGAGTTCTTATTATCTCCTTTTTCTTTACCTTTTTGTAGCAGATGGCGCTAACAAAGTACAGCAACAGGGTGTAAAATCACGAATATTTAGAAAGTTACATAAGCGGCATAGTATAATGTATGCAGACAGTTTTGCATATACTTGATCACCAGATTTCAGACAGTTTTGCATAGACTTGATCACCAGGTTTCAGATGATGGACAGTATATGTATATATTATTTTCCTCATTAATATATATCGATTGTTTTCTTTGAAAAAAGCCACTATAGACATTAAACCACAGCAACAGGGTGTAAAATCACGAATATTTAGAAAGTTACATAAGCGGCATAGTATAATATATGCAGACAGTTTTGCATATACTTGATCACCAGATTTCAGACAGTTTTGCATAGACTTGATCACCAGGTTTCAGATGATGGACAGTATATGTATATATTATTTCATATACTTGATCACCAGATTTCAGACAGTTTTGCATAGACTTGATCACCAGGTTTCAGATGATGGACAGTATATGTATATATTATTTTCCTCATTAATATATATCGATTGTTTTCTTTGAAAAAAAACACTATAGACATTAAACCACAGCAACAGGGTGTAAAATCACGAACATTTAGAAAGTTACATAAGCGGCATAGTATAATATATGCAGACAGTTTTGCATATACTTGATCACCAGATTTCAGACAGTTTTGCATAGACTTGATCACCAGGTTTCAGATGATGGACAGTATATGTATATATTATTTTCCTCATTAATATATATCGATTGTTTTCTTTGAAAAAAAACACTATAGACATTAAACCATATCAATCATTAAAAGAATATAAATCTAAAAAAAATCACTCGCAAGGCTAATCTATTTAGCATCATTTGTCGTGTTTTTCTATCAATCCACAGTATCATTTGTCGTGTTTTTCTATCAATCCACAGTATCAGTGGTAAATGTAGATCTATTTTAACTTGGGATCTTATAAGCACCAAGAGATTTACATCTCAAATATTTTTATCTTTAAATAATAAATCTAATGTTAAGATGGATATACTAATGTTAAGATGGATATACTAAATAATTGAGTTGTAGAATGTGCAAGGCAATACTAGAGAGAGTAAAATTGCACATAATTCAAAAATGCAAGAACCTATGGACTAGGAAGAGAGAGAGCCCATATTCAATAAAATTGCACATAATTCAAATATGCAGGACCCTATGGACTAGTACTAGAGGGAGCCCATATTCAAGAGATATAAGTTAACATTGGATCCTTTCGTAACGAGAGTCCATGTCAGCATCCTTGTCAATATATTTATGAACAAGGTAACCAGCCTCTAATCCAATATTGGGATCTTTCAGCGCAATAGGCAATACGAAAGTAGGGGAAGTGCATTAAGTAATACAACCAATAATATTAAAATAAATATCTGGTGATGAGCTCTTATATTTCGTTTCCTGCCTAACAGGTACAGGTTAATAAATGTGTGGGGGTGAGCTCTTACATTTCGCTTACCGCCTAAAGGGTACAGGTTAACTCATGTCAGTACCTCGTCATAAACCTCTCAATCAACTTACACCAGAAGAGACTCTTCTAAAATACAAAACAACCATATATTCATCTATAACCGTTGAATCTCTTACTCTTCACTACTTAACGTCGTCCACAGATGCTACTAAATGTATTTGTGATTAAAGGCTTTCCTGCAACATAGTTTGTACCATTTCATGCCAATAGGATGAGCAAAGAACATTGAACATTACACCACATGCATAAAGAAACCTCAAAATTTGTGCATCCACAACAACCCTGCAACCTTGGTTAAGGAAGTACAATATTATTCTACAAGCTGAATGTGAAAGCAAGACTGCACTAGCATAGGGGAATCTGTTAAAATTGGCAACTAGGGCCAGACTCCACATGGGCCATCTTATTTATGACAGCTGATATTTTTCTTGGATTCTTCACTCAGACAGGAGTAGGATTGATCTAAAGATCATCCCATTCTGACATGTACAAATGAAGTTATGAATTTATTTTGATTATTGACAAATTGTCAAGGTCAGCCAAAAATCTCATGTAGGCTCAGAAGCCCAACAGTTCCTATTCATCCTCCACATTAGCCTATAAATACATGATGCCTCATCCTCATTTGGACATCACTCACATTCATCTTTCTCTCTCTCTCATTGGTTGGGTACAGATTTCTGGGCAGAAACTCTCTCCACACATGCGAAAAAGGAAAAGAAGTGCATTCTCTGTTTCTGTGTTGACCAGGGTTGACCAAATTTTCAGAGGCTGTTTTTGGGTTGCATTGACCAAGCGTTTACCTGTTTTGCCGCAATTCTGGGTGGAGGAATTCTGTCCTAGCAGGCCGTATTTCTAGGCACAAGAATCTGTTGACTGTTTGACCAGTGTTGACTGTGGTTAGGGCTGACCACAGGTTGACTATTTGACCCGACTTTGACTGGACTGAATTTCACTGTTTTGAGGGCTGTTTCATCTTGCTGTTTGGAGGCCGAAGTTGACTAGAGCTGACCAAATCTTTGAGGGTCAAATCTGCCCTGTTGACCAGCATTGACTTTTCTGTTTAGGCCTCTTTTGCTGCTGTCATAATTATCAGATTTGTAAATTGTACTATCTCTCTCTCTGCTGAACTATTGAAGACTAAAAGAAGATTTGATAAAGAGTTTCCTCACATTGGGGTTTGTCCCTGGCTGGTGCCACATATTGTGTCCTCTTGTCTTAGCTTGTCTTCTACTGTTTATGTTCTATCTGCATTTTACTATCATGTTCATGTGATTGCTAAACTAGATATTGATATTGGGCTAATAAAGAAATTGAAGTAAAATTGCTCTAAAGCATAGAACATACCATTGTTGCCTAAAATTAACATGGTATCAGAGGTGAGGTGAAGACAAAGACCAAGCAAGAGTGAAAGAGCAATCACCAAAGACAGTTGGACCAAGACAAAAGACAAGCTCCATGATAAATCAGTTCCTCATCCTACTTCCCGGTTGAAGACAAGCTCCATGATAAATCTGGCTATCATGGATGTAAGATGTCTCTTGATTTGACCTTGGAAGAAAAAGAAGTGATGGATTATGTGCGGGGTAAAATCCCTGAACCTCATTCAAATGCCGGCCACTGCAAAGACCAAGTACAATAGGGGTGAAGTCAAAGCAAAGAAGATTATCATGGATTCCATTGACAAACATCTAGTGGCCTATATCTCTGAATTGAAAACCTCCAAGGAGATCGACAACAAGCTGGTCGGCATGTTCAAGGTTAGTTATGCTAATCAAATTCTCTTTCTCAAGAATAAGTTGAAAGATATTAAGAAGGGCAAGGACGAGGACATTCAATCCTATTTCTTGAGGATTACTGAGATCAAGAATGATCTACTCTCAATTGGAGAAGTCATTCTTGACAGGGAACTTACTCTCACCACCCTTGGAGGACTCCCACCTGAGTGGTATGTATTTAGAACCACTATACTCAACAA
>APFE030306129.1:48640-109066 GCA_000404065.3 Pinus taeda
GAAGAATTGATGTCGAGATGCATTCAAGAAGAAACAAGAATGGTGGAGCAAGAAATGCCTTCTAATAAAAGCAACCCCGCTGCATTCCCAAGAGGAAAAACAATGCAGTTTCAAAGAAGCAAAGTCAAGGAAGACCAGGATTCAAAAATGAAAGGAAGAGAAGATGCTTTGTTTGCAATAAGTTTGGCCACTATGCAAGGGAGTGTCCTAATAGAAGGGATACACCTCAAGATGACGACCACCATAACAACTCCAAGGGCAACTTCAACATCAATGATCAAATGAATGGCAAGTTCAATGGCAAGGGAAAAAGGAATGTGAGACATCAAGGAAATTGTCGACCCTCCAAGAAATCAAGGAACTCCAAGTATGAAGAATCCAATGTTGTTAACAATCAACAAAAAGAGTAATATCTTATATCAGCCCTCTCCACTACCTCTCCTTCAGATACTTTGAGAAATTGGCTGATTGATAGTGGTGCCTCAAGGCACTTCACCGGATATAAGAAAGCCCTCTCTAATCTGATAGAAAAGGAGACAAACTTGGAGATCATCCTTGGAGACGATGCCACCTATCCCATGAAGGGAGTAGGGAATGTTACCCATAAATTGAATCAAGGTAACACTATTCATTTGCAAGAAGTACCTATGTACCCGATCTCAAGAAGAACCTGATGTCTATTTTGGCAATGGAAGAAAAAAGGATTCAAGGTGTCTTTTATCAATGGAAAGGTACGTGTTTGGAAAAGAAATTTTAAAGATGCTTTTACTCTTGGGTTTAGGGTTGACACGTTGTATCAAGTTGGAGGAAGTCCATTAGGAGCCATATCTTGAGACACGTCTCCACAATCTGAACTATGGTACCAAAGGTTCGCCCATCTTCATTATAAGGCCCTACCCAATGTGAGACAGATGGTGATAGGCATGCACGAGTTCAAAATAGAGCACGAAGGTGTATGTCCGAGATGTACCGAAGGAAAACTTACAAGGGGACCATTCCCCTCAAGTAATAACAAGACCACAAACATATTGCAATTGATCCACTCCAACATATCTAGTATGATGCACGTAAACTCCTTGGGAGGATACTTATATTATCTCACCTTTGTGGATGATTATTCTCGCAAGCCCTAGACCTACTTCTTGAAGAAGAAGGATGAAGTTTTCACCTGGTTCCGACACTTCAAAGCCTTGATCAAAAACCAATTCGAGAAGAAAATCAAAATATTGAGGACTGATAATGGAACCGAGTACAAATCCAACGAATTCCAAGAATATGGCAGAGAAGTTGGCATTAAGAGGGAGACTACAACGACAATCACTTAGCTTCCTTTTTTCAAGGATAAATCATTGTTAAAAATAAGTGTTTAACACATTATCTAAGGCTGAGTAAGCATATACACCTCATATCTAAGGAAAACGGTACTAGACAGTTTGTTACATGTTCTTGGGATCTTTTACATAGATCAAGACATACAATCTCATATAGCAAAAGTGAAGAAAACTTGAAGTAATACAAAATGATAATAGAAGTTATGGCAACACCTTATTTATTTGTTGCTTTAGGTTATAAGAAACACTATTATAGTATTATGCCCATTCTTGCATGCAGTGAAATTGTGGAATAATTTAATCTTTCCATCATTTTTACGTATTACAATATATATAAGTAAAAGGAAGAAGGTCAAATGAGTGTGTGTACTCATAATTAGTAGATTTAAGCACATGTCAACCACTGTTTTTCGGCTATTTGAGTTTGTTAATAAATTCCAGTGTCAGTACACAGCCAGCATTCATATTCAAATAAAGTTAATTATAAAGATACAAAAAGAAGATTATCGATGCAAACCCCTAATGAGAGAAACCCACTCTTCAAGACTCTTGCCAAAGTTAACGGAATAGCCATCACCAAAAAAGCTTTTCTGCCAGTGGTTGTGTGAGATTTGTAAAATAATATATTCTAAAATAACTGTGAAACAAAAAAATGGATTGTGGAAAGGAGCCTTCTCATCACCGAGAAGTTTTTAATGAGACTATCATACATATAATTGCCATATTTAGTTTCATAGAACATCAGTGCAATTGTTTTGAGAAAAGTCATTCTCTAAAGCAAAATGAAGAGTGATTAGAACAATTTCCATTATACATTTATCTAATATATATACATATCAATCACTAGAGTAGTTATAACAGAAACAATCCACAGAAATTAGAGATCTGCATCAGTCGAGTGTTTTTACTTTAAATTCCTTGAACCAAGTACAGAAACTAATCTAGGTTCTTTTTTAACAGCCTTGGAAGGATTAATCAAGGACGCTAGGTTAACAACTGGTTAGCCTTGTGTGTACTGAGGACCTACATTTCAGAGCAATTGCTGTATCATGATTCATAAGGACTACCCTTTGAAGATTCCAACGAACAAAATACAACTGCCTTGATAGAAGGCTAACGTTTAAATCTTGTCCAGCCTCGGCCTACATATCAAACAAAAAATGCAAAAGAAATTTTCAATTTTG
The DNA here is from genome assembly GCA_000404065.3 of Pinus taeda. Taxonomy (NCBI): domain Eukaryota; kingdom Viridiplantae; phylum Streptophyta; class Pinopsida; order Pinales; family Pinaceae; genus Pinus; species Pinus taeda. Next base: position 51,156 of record APFE030306129.1, read on the forward strand.
AAGAACATTGTAAATAACCTTAAAATAACAGAACAGTAACCTGAGAAAGGTTTATTATTATTTTCTTGATAACTAGACAGTTATAAAAATATGTATTCCAAAAATAAGAAGAAATCTATGGATTCCACTTGATAATACAAAATTTAGCAAGTCAGTAATCCCTAGCATTATTGAGCCATTTGCTCCTTCGTCCATGGGAGTTTACCTCCACTGGCATATGTTCAATGCTCCAATGTTGGCACTTGTAACTTCTCTCATCTACATGGAATCTCAAGAGGAACATATCCCAGGAGGTTGCCAAAAAATGGAGAGTTTCTGATTAAGAAAAAGAGCATTGCTCCATTTATGTAACTGTTCTATAATGTACCGTAAGTAGATAGACTAGTAATGGTGGCATATTTTACCCTATATTTGATTAAAAGGGAATCCCGGAGAAACACATCCCAGGATTTTGCCAAAAAGTGGGGAGTTTCTGTTTAAAAGGAGCATTACTCCCTTTATTTCACTATTTAATGTTACACAGTAAATAGATAGATTAGTAATGGTGGCATATTTCAACCTGCATTTGATTAGCCAAACGGCTTTACTGTCAAGCCATGTTAGCCAGAATGACCTCAGTCCAAAATTTCAAAGCAAATAAAAAAAATTAATTGGCCATCGGCTGGAAACCCCATCAAGCCTACAGTTTGTTTGATCCATTTTAATTATGTGGACTGTGTTTAGCACCGTGACCGCCTTTCACTTTTAAGATATACACAATCGCTTCAATCGGCTAAAACGACCGAGATATTAAAAAATATTATTAAAATAATACAACTTTCTTTACACTGATCAGTTGACACCCTGGACTGGCAATTCTGAGTTTTCGATATTTAAACCGTACATCAAGCAATACAAACTAGCTTCAAATTTTTGAAACCCGGAACAGTAATTCGTGGGGCTTTGATAACCCAAAGCCCTAAATAAAAAAACTCCAGGAAATTATTAGCTTTTGCGAATAAAGAGTTCGGATTTTCCACAGTGATGTTGGAAAGTTGTCTATGTTTCGAATGACAATGGTCACGGTAGAAAATCCGAACTCTTTATCTGCAAAAACACACTGCCGAAACCCAAAATCTAAAATTATTTTCTTTTCAAAACCCGGGTACTGATCTGCTATATAACGGCAGATTATAAATAACAGAGCGATGAATTACTCGTGTAAGTAAAAAAAAAGGAAAAAACAGAAATTCTTATCCATTAACTCACAGTTTTAATCTTCCCTAATGTGAATGGAAGCAGGAATTGTGGCCATTGGAAACACTGCTTTCCCCGTGGTCACATGACGCAGAATCATTTGATATGCCTTTTCCTTTTTTGCTGGGGTTCTTGAGATCGCCGTCCTCGTCGCTGTCATCTTCATCGAAGGATTTCTGTTTCTGGAAAATGCAGCACTTCTTGGAGCTCTTCTTGTTCATGAACTCATTATTGATAGTGCCTTCCTTCCATGTGACCTTCTTCTTATTGCGACGGGGGGCAAGACGGAGCTTTAAAACCTGTTGGGGTTGATGCTGTTGTGGGCCTTCCTCAACAGTGATGGTGGTGGTGGAAGAGGAACCAGCCCCGACGGCAGCCATTAACGCTATACTGAGATCTAAAATACGAAGCTTCTACAATGATTCATTCCATGCAAAATACGGAGAAGAACGCACCGGGGTTTCAATTTATAGGTGTTGTGCGGTCGTAGGCGTTGGCGTTCATGAGACGCGTGTGACCGACCCGACGATTGCGGCTTGCCAAACAAGTGACGGGGGTCGAACTTAGAAAAGGCGCGCTATTTGCCCCAAAGCAAGCGAAGCTGGAGCAACCATGAATGATGTGAATCGTGGCAAACCTAGGCAATTGCATCATCCTATATTTGATGCAAATTCGTCACAATGGGATGATAATAGTGGCAAAGCCTAGGTAATATAGCTTTGAAGAAGTAATCTGTTTTATAGGTTATTTTTAATTTCGTGGACATTGAAATAATTTTTTTTTTTTTTTTTTTGGCAAAATACATAGAACTCACTTATAGGATAATATAAATTTTGATTGAAAGTTATTTATAAAGGAAATGAATTGTTTTAGGCAAATCTAGGCAATGCAACCAACCTTTACCATTGAAAATATGTATGACTTCTTGGAAGATAATAAAATTTTCAATAGCAAGTTACAAAAAGGGGAAATCAATTCAAGTGAAAGAAAAAATAGGGGCAAAGTGTTAGATTTTTTCGATTACATTTAAAGTATTTACATCATGCTTGGAGTGCTTCAAAAGATTTAGGGTACATGTTATACATCCAACCCTTGTATCATCTGAGATCGCTAGTAGCATGAGAGATGGTCCATGATGAATATGCATAGTTGAGATAGCTTGGTTAGTGGATGGATGCTTGACCTTGATTGATTGCAAGTTCAATGTTCTTCCCTTGTTTGTGGGAGATCTCTTCGCAATTTCCATTGATGCCCTTCATTAAGGCCTCATGGAAGAGATACTTTTTAGAGAGCATCCTATAGGGGGTGTGAAGTGTTGTGCATCATGGAGGAGGGCTTCAAAAAACCCTAGTTGGCATGTGGCTACTTGGTTTCATGTTTAGAGGATTGGAGATGGCTAGAGGATGCTTAAGGCTTTGATAGTGTTCTTGTATGAGGTAGTTAACCTAATGGAGTACATTGCTTTAAAGGATAGATGGAGTACGTGAAGGCTCATGATGGAGTATTATGGAGTTTCCTTATGTAGCTACATTACCTTGGAGCCATTATCGCGTACAAAATTTCCATTGGAGCATAATATTTATACTCTGTAGTAGGCATCTCTCTTGTATGCCCTATAAGGACTCTTATAGTTTGATCGTAAGGGCTTAGGTCCACATGGTATTGCTTGTCTCTCTTACTTGTCATATAAATAAAGGAACGAGAGGGTATTTCAATCTATCATCATTTGTATATTTCCCTTCATATTTGTCGTCTTGGGGAGATTCAAGAGGGTTCATGAGTTCAAGAGGAAACTGTAGGAGAAATTATGGAAGGTAAAGGGGACATCTTGGTTTGGGGTTTTCTCTTATGGCTAGGGTTTGCTCTTATGGAGGAGAAGTTGGAGATGGTCTTCAAACATATTCATTCACTCATTCGTTTTCACTCTTATGTTGAGATATCACTAAGAGAAGAGAGTGTGCACTTCCTCTCACTCTCTCTTCCCTCAAGTCTTCACTTGTACTTATATTCTCTCTTTCTCTTGAGGTGTTAGGGTTTCTTAGTCTTTGTGGAGTTTCTTAGAGCATCTTAGAGTTCTAGGGTTAGAATTCATCCCTTAGAGATGGGAGATTAGGGTTTTCAAAGAAAACCCTAGAGTGGAATTGTGAAGAAGAAGAAAAGAAGATGTCTTTCCTTAGAGGTTATGTTGGAGAGATTCTTACACTTGGATTTACTAGTTGAGCTGGGGTCTGATGATTTACCCTAGCTAGGATTTTTGGATATTAATTGGACCCACCAACTCTTTATGGTGGCCCTCGCGGTCCCATGCCTTGGTTAAATTTGACGGCATAGACCTCACTTCGTGGCCCCCCTTCCTTTTCAAACTTTTATGGGGGGAGGGGTGGGGGTGTCCGAAGTATTTTTTCGTGCAACATGATCATCCAGCTAAGTTGTCATGTCATATATGCCAACCAACTAAGACCTTCCATATCATCTTTTTGTCACTAGTCATGCCACATCACTGCCATGTGTTGCACAAAAGAGGGCCACTTGGCCACCCAAAAGTGCTAAATCCACCTGCCACATTTCACTCCCATGTGCATCCACATAACATGTTTTCCATGTCACTTTTCTGTGTCATCATCACCAACTGTATTATCATGTGTGCTGACTTATTTCTCGTCGCCCATTCTTTTGTGTGCACATCGTTTAGACCGACAATTTGATAAGCACCTACGAACTAACTGTCAAGCCCTTGTGACCAAGGGTTAAGATCAATGACCTTACCACTTCACCACTCACCGCTCATCATGCTCCCTCCTGAGCTTTTGTTTAATGCTTTGGGTGGTCCCGCTCATCATGCTTCCTCCTGAGCTTTGCTTTATGCTTTTGGTGGTCCCATAGATGTGTGGGTGCTTATGCCAAGCTCTTTGTGATCAAGGGTTGTGACCATTGCCTTGTTTCTCACCGCCCATCACTTATTGGTGTGTAAGGCCTTCCATCTAACAGTCTGATAGATAGAACCATCACTTGACAGTGTCGCACTAGATGGGTAATTCTTTGTTTCTCACTCATTGATTGTCGCCCAAGATTGAACCGCATTTGCCTTCAACTGGTGGTCTGATAGACAAAATTATCCCCTTATGGTATTGTACTTGATGGGAAATTCTTCTTCTTTCACTCACCACTCGTCGCCCGAACTTGAGCCCTAACTACATTCAATTAGAAATCCAATAGACAAAATCACCACCTAATGGTGTTGTACTTAAAGAGACATTCTCCATTTTTTTTTATCATTGCTCGTCACTCGAGCTTGAGCTCTATCTACCTTCAATTGGTTGTCCAATAGACAAAACTGTCACCTAACGTTCTTGTGCTTAACGGGAAATTCCCCGTCTCATCACCTATTGCACCTTTAGCGCTCTGAATGCCCATATAAGCACTAAGAGCTCGGATTAATCTAGCTGTCCACCTAACCATCTCGTCACTCAACACCTACCATGTTTGGCTTCAAATGATAGTCTAATAGACATAAACATCACCCAATGGTGTTGTACTTAGCAAGAATTTTTTTTATCTCATCACTTATTGTGCCTTCAACACTGGGAATGCTTGATTAAGCATTGAGAGCCTGGATGAATATAGATATCGGCCCAACCACACCTATCACTCAACACCCGCCCTGTTTCATTCCCAAAATCTTGGATGCCTTAGTGCATCCCCAAATGAGTTTAGATGCCTACTAAAACTACCTTTACTTCAGATCACCTTTTCTCATTATTCCCGGTGAATTTTCCTAAGTGTCATATACCGTTGGAAAGATATTTGAGAGGCCTATACATTCAACCACTTTTCATGCTCATTTTATCAAAATAACTAAAGATAAAATACCTATAAATCTAGGATATCCAACTGACTAAATTTACTTCAATGAATATTCAACAAGCTCCCCCTGAACTTGACATCAATCTCCCATGCCACTAGACTATGAAATCAATGACGTTGTAGTTGACATCAATGGCAACATATGCAACAAACTCCCCCTTTGGCATTGATGACAACACCACCATACATATGTTAATCATTATTGATCTTGGGCTAGACCCCCCCTATTTTCTTATTGACTGCACTCCCCCTATCTGCTTGTTGATAATTAAGTGATCTTATTTTGATGTTTGCTTATTCTCCCCATTTGATATCAATGGAAAAGGGAATATATTCCCCCTATGCTAATGCATACTCTTTCCTTGAACTCCCCCTATTACCAACATGCTTCTTAGCTAAAATCAATGTGTTAATCCCCCTTGCAAGGAAGAAATTACACCCATTATTTGTCTAAGATATTCAAAACTTCCTATGGGTATAGGTTTGGTAAATATGTTTGAAATTTGTTCTTTTGTTGGAATGTATTCCAATCTGACAATTTGATCAACTACTTATTCTCGAAGAAAATGGTTTTTGATAGGAATGTGCTTAGTTTTAGAATGCATAATGGGTTTTTTTGAGATATTGATAGCGTTGGTATTGTCACACATGATAGGTACAGATTGATCACATTTTCTTGAATATTGCGAATACAAATCCACACCTTCCAGTAGCAAAGAGATGGGTAGCATAGGCATATTTAGATTGATACCCGGTATAAGTACCAGTTATTTAGCAAGGCACTCGTCGATAACCATTCACCTGCTCGTCCAAATATTTGTTTAATCCTTAATATTTTGTTTCATCCATAAGACTCGAGTACAACATGATGTTGTTGCAATATATTATGCTTCAACTTTGGATAGAGAAATCAAGGTTTGTTTCTTGTTGAGCTAGGAAACCAAACATCTACCTAAACATAAGCCCTCCCCCACTGGTGCTCTTCTTATCATCAACAATTCCAACATAATCTACATATGTATAAGCTTTGAGAGTAAGATATGTTCCCCTTAGATACCAAAAGCCACAATCCATGGTGTCATGTAGATATTTAATTATCATTTTGACTGCATCCACATGAGTTGTTTTGGGGCTTGATTGGAATCTGCCTACCAAACCTACTGCTTGCATGATATCAATTCTTGATGTTGTTAATTAAAGAATGTTTCCAATCATGGACTTGTACATGGTCTAATTTACTTCTAGATACTCATCATCCTTATTGAGCTTGCATCTAGTTATCATGGGAGTGCTCATGGGTGCACAACTTTCCATACCAAACTTCTTTAATATTTCTTTAAGTTATTTAGTCTGAGAGATAAAGATGCATTTTTCTTATTGATGAACTTTCAAACCAATAAAGAAAGACAATTCCCCCAACATAGACATTTCAAACTCCTTTTGCATGTTAGTTGCAAAAATTTTGCTCACAGATTCAACATCACTTCCAAAAATCATGTCATCCACATAGATAACAATGATTAGCAAGTTATATTTTTCAGTCTTGATGTAAAGGTTACTATATGTCACCCCTCTATCGAAGCCTTGTTGTTGAAGATATTTATCCAATCTAGAATACTAGGGCCTAGGTCTATGTTTTAAACCATATAGGACTTTCTTCAATCTACACATGTAATCCTTGTCTTCAGATAGCTAAAATCCTTCTGGATGCTCAACATAAACTTCTTCTTGTAGTTCTCCATTTAAAATTATTGATTTTATATTCATTGAATAAAATTTAAACCCCTTAAAGCTTGCAAAAGCCAAGAACATCCTTATTTCTTTAAATTTAGCTACTGGAGGAAATGTTTATTCAAAGTCTACTCCTTCAACTTGTACATACTCTTTGCATACTAATTTGGCCTTATTCCTTATAATTTGTCCATCCTCATTTAATTTGTTCCTAAGGACCCATTTTGTACCAATGACATTTTTATTTATTGGTCTTGGAACTAAAGCCCAAGTCTGATTTTTCTCAATCTGATCTAATTCCTCGTTTATGGCATTTATCCAATGCTCATTTTGACTTGCCTAAGAAAAATATTTGGGTTCATTCATAGATAACATGGCAATGTGTGCTTCACTAGAAGTACCTATAAGTTTTTTTCTAGTTTGAACTCATACTTCCTTATCACCAACAAATTGTTTTTCAGGGTGATTCTTTTGTACATACCTTGAAGGAGATTTTGAAAGATGGCATGTTACCTCTTCTTCTTCTTCTTATTTTGGTTCCTCATGATGTTCATCCTCATCCTCACTGTTGATTCAGTTAGTTTGATTGATATATTTTGGATGCTTCTCTTTGAGAGGTAAAGTTTCATCCACCTTTACATCAATACTGTCATCAATCTTACACATCTCTTGTTATGGTATGTATAGCCTTTTCTCTTAGTTTAATATCCTAGAAATATTCCCTCATCATCTATGGTATCAAACTTACCCAAATTGTCATCACTAATCTTGATTTATCACTTGATGTTGAAAACTTTGAAGTGCTTGAATGAGACTGGTTTTCCATACACAACTCGTAGGGAGTCTTGTCACTATATGGCATGAGGTGTGCATTATTTAAAATATGAATTGTTGTATGAACTACTCCAACCAAAAAGGTGTTTGGAATATTTTTCTCTTCCAACATTGCTCTATCTAATTGTTGCACTTATCTGTTTTGCCTCTCCACCACACTATTTTGTTGTTGGGTGTTTGCAATCAAAAATTGTTTTCTTATTCCATGTTCTTCACAAAAATTATCAAAAATTATTGAGGTAAACTCCCCCACCTCTGCCATACCTTAGGAATTTCAATTTACAATTAGTTTGGTTTTCAACAATGGCTTTGACGACTTTGAACTTATCGAATGCTTCATATTTCTCATTTTAAAATGCAACCCAAGTCAACCTAGTATAATCATCAATAACTAGCATAAAATATTTTTCTCCACTTGGGTTTTTAGTTCTTGAAGGTACACATAAGTTTGTATGAATCGGTTGTAGAGGTCTAGTACATGAGTTTCTTTGGTCTTAAACGATACTGGAATTTGCTTCCCAATTTGACACAATTTGCAAATTGTGTTGCTTGGCTTTTAAATATTTGGCAAATCCCTTACAACTTGCTTTTTTTTAAGTTTCATTATAATCAAAGTTCAAGTGTCCCAATCTTTTGGCCACAATCGGTTGTTATCAACTTCCTCAAATAACACTTCATTTTCATCTTTGAGTATGTACGCATTATTCAAAATTCTCATAGCCTTTGATACTACCTTGACCTTTGGAGCAAAAAGTTACATTATACACTTGGTCAAACATCTAACTCACACTTAACAAATTGTGTTTTAAGTCCATCTACAAAAATATCATTCTTAGCCTTTCCTCTTCCATTTTCCAAGCTAATTGTGCCTTTGCCATTGATTTTGTCTAGAGCATCATTACCAATGGTAACACTACATGTCTTATCTTCTCTTAGTAGTAATAGTTTACACTTATCACCAATCATATGTTTGGAACATCCATTGTCCAAATACCAATGACTGCCTTGATTTTAAGCATACCAGACAATACCACATTCTTCTTTTTCTTTCTTCCTTTTTCTTCATCTATGTCTTAGATTCTTCTTATGTTTTCTTGACCTGAGAAGTTGATCTGATTTTTCTTATTCTATAATCTCCTACTTTATGTCCAAAGTTGTGACAATTATAACATTAAATATGATCAAATAAAGGAGGAAAAGGAATTTTGTTTCTGTGATCATTCCAGTGTGGATTTATAATTCTACTATATTTGTTTCTTGTAGAGTGAAATGATTCATTTCTATTACTGTTGATATGATTATTTTTGAGATAAGCTCTACAATTTACAACCTTATGACCAAAATTCGTACATGAATAACAATAACCATATAAGAAATTTTAGCACCTAGGTGTAATCCGCCTCTGAGGATATGGCCTTTTGATTCTTTGATGGCTTTCTCTTTGAGGGAGATAAGACTTTTCTTGATTTGTCCCTTGATCTCTTTGGTTATTTGAATTGTTGTAATTTGCCTTCATGTGTTGTTGCTAAGTTTTATTATTCCCCCTTATTATATTGTTGGCATTCACTTGTTGTTGTTAATTATTATCATTACTGTTGTTATGCCCTTTGAGTGTTTCAATGAATTTGATTGGTTCTTTGTCTTCATGTTTCTTTGTGCTTGTTTCACCTTCATAGCCCAAACCATTTTTGATGAAGGAATATCTCCAAAAACTTGGAATTTCATCTAATTTTTATATCCATTAATATACTTTAAGTTATGATTCATCCAAGCCTTGGTTTTCTCTAATTCCTTTTTAAGGGAGACTATCTCTTCCTCTAGTTTTTCACATTCCTTACCTTTCTCTTTAGTTGTTGTAGCATAGTGCCTTTAATCTTCTTTGTTTCCTCTAACTCTACCTTTAGAAGTGATGAAACTTTAGATTCATTCTCTTCTCTTCCATACTTGATCAGTAACTCCTTTTGCTTCTTATTCTTTTTCCTAAGTCTATTGATTTCTTCCAAGGCACTGATTAATTCACCTTCCATGTCTACTATTTCCTCTTCTTTACCTATCTCATATTGATATTGGTCTTCAACTTGGGCTTCTATAGTCATGAGCATGAAGTCATTAATCCCTTCTTCATCAGAAGATTGTTTATCATTATCCTCTAAGGGGTTGTTGTCCTCTTGGGTATAGAAGCTTTTCTTCTTGAGGCTCTTCTTCTTCTTAACTCTCCACTTTTCCTTATTATTATGTTCATTATCTTCCTTTTTGTATGGGAATTTAGATGCATAGTGATCTACTCTTCCATAATTAAAACATTTGAAAGGAAACTTAATTTTGTATTTACCGAACCCTCCCATCAATCTTTTGACAAATTTGGCTTCTTCATCATTAGATTAGCTTTAGTCTTATTGGTCTTCTTTGGTCTTCTTATCAGCTTTAATGGTTGCTTCCCTTGGCAAATATTTTCCTTTTGTGGTTCTCATTTCCTAGGTAGTTAATGTTCCATGTAGTTGATCCATTATTAATGTGTTGAGGCCTTACATCTCCTCAGTGGGTGATACTTTGGCATTGAATTTGGAAAGAAGAGATCTTAATGCCTTTTGAACTACTGTGGATTCCTTCACAATTTCATCAAGACCTCTCATGGTCTTCACTATTTCATCCATAAAAAGAAAAAAAATTGGTATGTCCTCATCCTCATTCATATTTAATGATTCAAACAACATTATATAGGCTTGAGTATTGCTTTTTTCACCTTTGTTGTCGCCTTCATATCTTTTCTTCAATTTGTCCCACATTTTTTTGGTTATGTTGCAGTGCATGACTTAAACAAATTTAGATTTAGATAATCCATTTAGGATTGAATTCATTGCTTTAGTATTGTAAGAAAACTCAAGCTTGTCTTCTCTATTAACAAATACATCTATCTTTTCATATCCATTCAATATTTCATCCCAGACATATACACTAAGGGACATTATGTAAGTCCTCATTCTTACTTTCCAAAAGGCATAATTCATTCTTGTGAATAGAAGAGATTTGTCAGAGAAATGTCCATCCTCGTTGGCCATGTTACAAATCTAGATCTACCTTCTAGTTGTTAGACTATTGTTGAAGGAACCTACTCTGAAACCAATTGTGAAAATGTGATTTCACTGAGAGTGGGGGTGAATTAGTATAATAACCAATTTAAACCCTGACCTACTCCAAGTTGTAGGGAACAAGACATCTCACTCAAATATTTCAACATGGTGAGATATCATTAAGTTAGGTTCAAGTTTAGGTGAAAACACTCCAATTGTATATCATACAAATAAGGATGTGAGATATTTCAATCTATAGGACTCTCCTTCAACAATCTAAGAGAATACAGAGCTTATTGTTTTGGATCTAGGGGCTTACAAGCATATAGGAGCGCCCAGATCTGCAAAGAGGGTGAGATGTGCTAGCCATATAATATTAGTTTCTTCTATCCATGATACTTCTAACTATACAAATAAGGATAGGTGGGATGGTGAGATTGACTTCACTCATTAGCCCTCTAGTTTTCCATTGGAGATATATGATACCATGATGGAGGATGTTGTTGATGTTAACTCCAAGATTGTAGTTGAAGGGAGCATTATAAAGTACAAAGCCAAAGAATTTGGATCCTTTGCAACATAGGGAGTTTCCCTTGATGTTACTCTTGCTTGAAGATCATTATCTTAGGATGAGGGAGTTGACCTAGTTCATATTGGTTCAATTGGCAAAGGATTTGAGGTACATGAAAGGGATTCTCATGTTGATATGTTGATAATTACCATGCATAGTTTTATGACTATACCATGAGCTTTGTATTCTAGGATTGACTTGATCTCATATAGAGATATGGTTGTCTTTGAAAGATGTCTTGGAGAGTTCATGATGTGTTATTTATTAATATTGGTTCATGATGATAACTTGGAGGTGAAGTTTGGAAGATAACTTTTCCTCCAAGGAGATATCCCTTTTGATATTACATGGTCGTTATTCATTGGATGATTGATATGTTTTGATAGCATGGTTGATATGTTTGTTGCAAATGAAATTAGTGGATTGTAGGACTACATCCAATATTGATTTGTAGATAATAAGTTTGGTGGAGTTGCAGAGGGAGTTAATAGGTGTTAGTGTAAACACATTCCTTGTAAAGAGGAAGTGTTAGGTTTTCATATTACTTTGAAATTATTTACACCATGTTTAGGGGAATTTCATGAGATATGGGGAACATGGTGTATGTTTTTCCTTAATGGTACGAGATGGATTGTAGCATGAGATATGGTCTATGATGGATATACACAATTGAGTTAGCTTACTTAGTGGATTCTTGACCTTAGTTAATTGTAGGTTTGGTGCTCTTCCCTTGGGCATTGGAGATATCTTGGAAGTTTTGGTGGATTCCCTTATCTGAGGCCTCATGGAGGAATCACTTGTTTGGAGAATGTTTAATGCATCATGGAGGATGGTTTCAAGCCCCAGTTGACATGTGGGAGCTCGATTTCTTGTTCAAAGGTTTGGAGATGGCTCGATGATTCCTTTAGCTTTAAAGTGTTCTTGTAGAGAGTAGCTAACATAATGGTGTACATTTATTTGGAGAATAGATGGAGCTCATGGAGGCTCATGATGGAGTCGTGTGGACTTTCTTTGTGTAGCTACATCTCCTTAGAGTCATTATTGTGCACGACTTTGCTGTTGGAGAATGACATTTGTACTTTAGAGTGGACATCTAATTTCCGTAGCCTACAAGGGATCATGTAGGTTTCTTGTAAGTGCTTAGAGACATATAGTATTATTGGCCTTTGTAAGGCACATGATATCCTCTATGCATATATCTTGGCAATTTTGGCGGATTCCCTTTATTAAGGCTTCATGAAGGAATCACTTGTTTAGAGAATGCATGACAAGGGATATGTAGTACAATGCATAATGGAGGAGGGCTTCAAGCCCTAGTTGACATGTGGTAGCTTGGTTTCTTGTTTAGAGGATTAGAGATGGCTTGAGGATGCCTAGACATTTGAAGTGTTATTGTAGGAAGTAGCTAACATAGTGGAGTAAAATTATTTGGAGAATATAATGATCTCGTGGAGGATCGTGGTTGAGTGGTATGGACTTGCTTTGTGTAGCTAAATCACTTTAGAGTCATTATTGTGCACGACATCGCCATTGAAGCATGAGATTTGTACTTTAGAGTGGATGTCTTATTTGTGTGGCCTATAAGGGCTCATGTAGGTTTCTTGTAAGTGCTTAGATCCACATAATATTTTTATCCTTTGTAACGTACCCCATACCCTCTATGCACTTTAAGGATATGTGGTGATTTTTATAATCACACAATTGCACCATTTTAACATGGAATTGAAGTCACGTTTTTGCTATTAACTATTTACCATAATTAGGAATGAAAATACATATTTATGCAACATAAATGTAGCCATTTAATTATTCACGAGACCATAAATCATAAATGCTAGCTAACACAGGAAATCAAAACTTAACATACAAGAAATTAATTCAACCATGAAATAAATCATAATAATTTTGCATCAATTCAACACAATCCATAGATGCATTTATAAACACTTATATGTCTGGAATTGTCGAACAACTAGTTGTAGAAGAGGGATGTTCCACCCAACCATAGTCTTCATACTATGCCAACTTTCTATACAACAAAGGCCATGCTTGAGCTTAGGCTATGAATTCACAAGGAAAAACTCTTCCTATGGATAACTTTAATCCTCTCTCATAGCCCAATTCCTAGGATTGCAATTAATAATTACACCTGCAACAATTCCTAATCCATATCCATCTTCCCCATCAACATGCGTGACCCAAATAATGGGTTTACCTTCTCTGCTAAGTAGTCTCTAAGGCTATCCCACTTCCCTTCAGGGATCTAGCATGTGACCACCTTATTATTATGACTATAAGGGAAATGGATTATCATGGGTAAACTTAGGCAATGCAACCAACCTTTACCAGTGAACTAGATCTATCATAAGCTGTTGAGGAAATATCACTATTGAGATTCTAGGGAATTTTTAAGTGCAGCAAATTTTCTTCATGAAATCCATTATCATTCCATACAAAAATAATTCTTGCTTTTCTCATGGTTGTAGCTTTCCATAATTCACTTACAACATGCTCACGGTAGTTTTCTTAAGCATGATTGTCCCGATTCCTCAAAATGAAGGATATTTTGCATGTTAAATTCAAACTAATGATAGTTTGGGTTCTATGATAATTCGAACAACACCAAATCTTCAAACTCCCCTCTCAATTCCTTCAACCCAAAATAATAAATTTCTTGCATGGTGAAAAGTAAATATTAAGTTGCATAGCATGAAGGGGCCACATAACCTTATGAAGAACGGCACATCTCTTTCATGCACTAACCACCCCCTAGGCTTAATTAAACAATAATTAACTAATAATCAAGGGATATAAATAAGGTTACAAAGACTTTGAGTTATTTCACTTACTAAGGTGTTTACCCTTAGCCTACTTAAGCCCCTTTGTCTTTCCCCTCTTGTGAAGTCATAGCCACCACTCTTTTTATCCTTTTCTTTTGTAGGCGATGATGTATTTTCTTATCATTAAATATTCACTTAGAATTGACATTACTGAATTATATTGATTCATCATGTATATACACAATATTGAAATAGGGATCAAAATCAGAGTATTATATCCCCCCCCCGATTTTTCATTGTCCTTGGTGCACATTCTCATTATATATGGTAGCATCATTTTTTACATAAAAATTTCTCAAAATAAATGAAAATATGCCTCACATTGCATCATCTAGCTTTCATGTTGATTCTCTAGGGTTGTAATGGGCTCCTTGGACCTTTACCTACCTATGAATATGTTATTGCGTACAATGGCCTTGTTGTCTAGTATACACACTTTTTCTAACTGGAACTCTCTTTGATGTTCCACCGAAATCAAATCCCAATGAATAACACAATTATAATCATGCATATGCTTTTTCAATAACAACACATGAAACATATTGTGAACTTTTATGGCAACATGCAATGTAAGCATGTATGTGATAGGTCCTACCTTATCCATGATCTCACAATGAGCACAATACCTGATCATCAATTTATTCCATGCCCCCAAATTCAATAAATTTTTCTATCATTTCACTTTCAGAAACACATGCTCCCTAGTTTTAAATCCCCTTGGTATTATTCCTTTATATGCATCACTATTTTTCCTATATTGTGTTGCATTTAAATTATGTTTAATCTTGACCATTTTCTCTTTCATTTATCTAAGAAATTAAGGCCCAAGTACTACTTTATCTATTTGATTATCCCAACTAACTAGGTTATTATACTTTCTTCCATATAATGCATCAAATGGACTCATCTTTATTGAAGCTTAATATCCATTATTATAGGAAAACTTTACTTAATGCAAATAAAGCTCCCACTTAGATGTATTATCCTCCACGTACATTCTTAACATATATTAAATCACTTTATTTCATTTTTTCTGGTCTTTCCATATGCCCGATAGGTTGTATTAGAGTTCAATTTTGTACCAAAACCCTTGAATAATCATTCCCAAAAGTTGAGGTAAAATTTGGGTCTCTAAAAAAAATAATTGCCTTAGGTACCCCATGCAACCCAACAATCTACTTCAAATAAATATTTGCTACATTAACTACCTTGTGAGCCAACTTAATGTTGGTCAAATTTACTTACATAAATTAAGACATTAAATTATCAATTTGAGAGTCCATACACTTGTGGGATGTCATGCATTGTATCTGTAGGCTAACAATTTCCTTCAAAAATAAATGTTATCTCTACTTAAACTAATGCAATGTAAAGAAAAATTATAATTAATTAATCCAACAAGAAAGTAACTAATCTTCTCAACCTAGACTACAAAAGCTTACACAGGAAAAATATCATGTTGTGAGGTGAAATATGCCCTAAAAGAGGCTCACACAACAATGCTCATTTCACTAATATAGGTTATTGATTGAAAAAGAAGTTTTGATCACACACTCTTATAATAAAATCAGAGCACAAAACTCACTTAGATTTGCTTGATTGATCAAGCATCCATTAGTGTCTCACAAGTAAAAGGATCAAGTTGTAGTGTCTTTATCCTACTTCCTTGGGTGGTTTAAAGACTTGCAACAATACTTTGTTGACTCCTCAATCCTTATTGCCATCAACAAGATTAGTTCTAAGTGTTTAAAAGTAAATAAAACCTTCATGAAAAAAGGAACTAATACTATTGTAAATAAACTATTGTAACTAGAAATTAAAACACTCTGCCTACAATTGTGAGAACTCTGCCTACGAAATAGTAAATATGACCACTAAATCACTGCATTGTCCCATAAATTCTCCCTGTCGCTACCTAAAGGAAATGGGAAAATCCCTCTCTTTGCAAGGCTCATAAATTTCTACAATTGCATTTGGTGCTCTTTCACAAGTAGCTCCATAAAGCGTCGAAGGGAATTGGCTTCAATTGAACCCCTCAAGAAACTCATAAAACGAGGTATATGAACCAATTTTTTCTACCTGTGCGCACTTCCCATATTTGTTGTATAATGCCATAGGAATGGAGATCCAACCGCCCACAAAATTTCCTATAAATTCCTCCACCAATTTCTGTATGCCTCCAAATGTCAAGCTCCCAACTTCTACTATTCCCTATTCTCTATGTTATTTCACTAATGAGTGTCTACGTAGGCCCTAGAAAAACAATTTTGGCCTTTTTTTACTCCCTAAATTCCCCCTGCAAATTACACCAAAATTCCAGCAAATGTCTAACCCAACCACTCTTAAATTTCCTAGAATTTATCTTACACCACCGCTTCTCTCTTCCAATAGTGTGAATTTCTCCAAAATCCTGACCACACATAGATTTAGGAATTAGCTCCTGTTATAGCTCTATAATAGCTCCCAAATTTCCCAAGATCTCCCCTAGGGTGGAACTTGTTTTCCACCGAAGAAGGAGTTCATATCTCCTCTCGAAAATCTCCTTGTGCTAAACAACATTGTGTTGACTTGGCTGAGCAATGCAAGCAAGCATAATGTTTAGTTGTAAAATTATCGAAAGGTTCAAATGAAGGCCTCCTCTCCTTATTTATATTTGTTAGCCTCCCTTCTCTCCCCTTGGTGGCGCCCACTCTCTTTCTCTCTCCTAACTTGCACCTCTTCCTCTTTTCTCCCTCCTCAAAGAGTGCATGTTCCCTCCTTGGGTTGTTTTTCTCTATCTTGTGCCTCCCACATTCCACTAAAGCTACAATTTTCCTTTTTCACTCTTAAGTCCCAATGTTTGACATTCCCCCTCTTTCCAAAACTGTCTCTAATATAGAAAATAAAATTTGGCGATATTATATTCCTCCCCAGCAAAAATTGCTTGTCCTCAAGCAATGCCTAAACAAGTGCCCTCCTTGTCACTTGACCCAAATGGATATTGAAAATGATATTGGGCTCCCAAATGTGCCACTGAGTCATTCCTGTCTCTAGCACTGTCGTGCCATGAAGGATTCTCTCGATGCCAGGACCCCATGCCATCTTGATCAACGTGAAGCACCTCTTGCTTCACTTACTTCCCAACCAAGTACATGCACTCGTACCCTCTTGCATGCTCTTAGTAAGTAGAACATCATGATTATATGAAGTCATGGATGTCTCCTCGTGCTGCTGCTTTACTGTGTCATCCATCTCATGCACTCCAAGGGTGGACTCTGAATATGCAATCTAACTCCTATGGAGAGGAATCCTTGCTCACATGAGCTTCCCCTGATCTCCTCTTGTTGACCATCTCTCCATGTTGGCGAAGTCCCCCACGGCAACAAAAAATCAGTCAAATCCAATGGAAGGTAATAATGATCTCCCCTTGTCGAACCCAGCTTAACCCTAAGGGCAGTTGGATTTTCAAGTATTGTGACACTAGGTTCCCACTCCCATCTTAGAAAGAGATTGTCTTGCTGACCTTGTGACACTCTAGACATGAATGGATGCCTAGCATGCGCATACTAGATCCTCCTCTCTTGTAACTCTCATTCATAATATATGTGATGATCGAGGCTAGGCCCAACCTATCAAAGTGACATAGCACTACCAAATCCTATCACTCCATGGAGGGCCCCAATCCTGAGCAACAATCTACCTCGCCATATGATGAAGACCTCGGTGATCCCCCATGTGTCAGCCTAAGAAGGAACCAGATTACCTGTTATCTTGACCATACTCACTAAGGAGTGGAGTGTCCCACCAATCCACGAGATCCTTGGATCCCAATGCCACTACAGAAAATCATTAGCACCCCATGACCATTCTGCTAGAACATGGTGCCTCGAATTGTGTGTAACTTTTGCTTTAGTGCCATAAGATCTACCTTGAAATGTTCAATTTTTTCCTAACACCTATTGCCTAAAAAAGTTGCAACTTTGTTAGTTGCCACTACATTTGTTTGCACCTCATCAATGGGTAGTCCCGAAGATGGATCCTCAACCACCTCATCCATGTCTCCAACTTGAGGCTCTAATTGACTCCTTAAATGTGACTAATCATGCTCACCCTCATCATCTGATTCATGCTTCTTTGTGTGCTTTTCCTGTTGGATTGTCACCGGTAGTTCATTGCCTGAATATTTCCTCCTCAGTCTTCTTCATTCATGGGGGCAATTTGTTGCTCGCCATACTCATCCATTAAACATGGATGGTTGTTATCAACATCTCCACATAACTGCCCATGCTCCTCAGAGTTGTCTTTATGAAAATCAATGGACTCAACTATAAAAGAAGAATCCTCATCAGAAGGGTCAAAAAGGATCTCCTATCGATCATACAAGTTGGAGTGTTCCTCATGTGATTCTTGTTCATCCATGGACCCCTAAACTTTTTCATTAATCAGTTGACTTGAGTCCCTTTCCCTTTCTTATTTTTCTACAGTTTTTACAGTCTCATCCTCTTTTCTATCCTCTTTAACTTCACCTTTGTGATCTGGTGTGCATGCTTCCTTCCACGTGAAACACATATACTCCCTTCTCATTTGGTTTATGCTCTTTCTTGGGAGTTATAGAGACTGCTTTCACTTTGGCTCGTCATCATTCCTTGATCTGAGCCCTTCAAAAATTATTTTCATCATATTTCTTTTGACAAGAGGCTCAACACAAAGGGTTGAAAACTACCTCAATGACTCCTCCATGAGCTATTGAATTTGTAGCTTGCAAATATACTAGCAACGAACTGACTCAATAACACATACTCCACACCTAGAAGCAATGATACAATCCTGGCAGCATACAAATTAGCAAGTACACTCAAGGAAAAACCCTCTCATCCAACATTAATGAATCAAGGCACTCTTTGACTGTCATTTTTTGTTAAAAATAACAACAAGAAATTCTAATTTAATTTGTCCTTGAATTAAATTGTAATTATATTCTTATAGCAACTTGTAATAGTTAATTAAGCTAAATTGACTTAATTGACTTAGGAAATTCGAGTTGGAAGTCTATCTAGAGTCATGTAGAGTAATCCCTAAATTGTAGGGGCCCAGGTTGAGTTCTTTGGAGTTGTAATTAGATAACTCAGTCTAGCTGAGTTATAGTTAGTTAAAATAGTTCTAACTATTGGAGGAACTAGTAGAGGTCTAGTAGTGGAGTAGTGCACCAATGCATCACCAACACCACCCTAGTTAACTAAAGATTCACTCATAAATAACTCATGCATGTCAGTTCAAAGGAAGACCCAGTTGAGATTAGAGATCAAGGATAATGTACAATCAGTTGTATAATTTTCTGAGTTGTATAGATGGTGCATGCAATTAGTTGAGTACCTATGTTCGGATTGCACAATTATGGAGAGTGGATTTCCCAATTAAATATGGGTTGATTCCTCTAGGAATTGCGCACAAGGAAGTAGGTGCTTAGCAGGTAGCAGAATTGGCTAAGTGTTGGCTTGAGCTAGCTTGTGAGGTAGAGAGTTAGATTGTACTAGTGTAGGAATTGTTTAGGGCGAATAAACATTGCATTTTCTTCTCAAATCCTCAGGTTAATGCAATATAGATAGTCAGGGTTTTCAACAATTTCTTTCCCCAGATAAAAATTGTGTTATTCATGATTGATATTCTTCCTTCTTTTGCTTATTGTTTTCATCGATCAATTTTGGTTTCCATTGAAGAGTAGAGTAGATTCTTGTATTATGTTATAGCATATCGCATAAGTTGTTGAATCTACAATAAAAATCTACATGGTATTGGAACTAAAGACAATATAAAAGAGAAGATTTCGAGTTTGGTGTGCAGGTGAAAATCGAATTTACAAGTTCATACTTTAGAGAAGGAATATGTCTTTCTACAGGTTGCGACTTGAGTATGCCTTGGAGGGAAACTTGAATTACATAGCTTGGAAGGATAGGATGGAGGCAGTGCTGGAAGACAATGGCCTCAAGTAATTCATAGATCATGACATTCCTAAGCCTCCAACATCAGATGCTTAAGATCTGGTTGAATGGAGAAAGTGTGTGGTAAAATCGAGAAGGATTATCCTGGAGGGAGTTCGAGACCATATTGTCTCGAGTCTCCATGGCAAGGGTACTCCATACTCAATGTGGAAGGCATTGACGAACTTGCTTCAAAATAGCAGTGACCATCGGAAATTGGCACTGAAGGACAAACTCAGAAAGATCAAGATGGAGATGGGCAACTCTATTATGAAGTACTCAACCAAGTTCACCCATTGACGAGATGAGCTTGGAAGTGTCGGGTGATGGGCATCCAAATTAGAAATAAATTAAGGCCCATCTGACCATCCTCCAACACATTAAACCTCTCTTTTTGCATTAGATAATGTATTTTTAACTTTAATATGTTCATTAGGAAGGTTTATGGATAATTGCATATTTGTGCCTAATATTATTTATTTTTGTGGAATATTGTGAGAATATTGAGCAGATTATGAAGATTTGGAGGAGGAGATAATTTAGGTACTTGCTCCCTACTACAGGAGGATCAATATTAAATAATAAATCAAGAATATATTATGAAATTATTGCACAGATTCTGGAGCTCCAATGATTGAGAAAATCTAGGAATTTATTCCCTGTCATTTAATGCAGATTCCTAGTATTGGGAACTAGATCCACTATTTGAGGAATTTTGGTGGGGAAATATTTCTCCTTTCATGGGGAATGCTTCCTAATCATTTTGTATAAATACCAAGTCGAATTTTCCTCTAGGAGTTGATTTTTTAGTCTTCTTATGGTGAGAACTCGTACCATTTCTTGTAGGGATGTAATTGTATTGATGAAAATAATGAAGATTGGTGCCATGTTTAGCTTCCAAATATTGGTCTCCTTCATAGGACTCTGAGTTTCCTTAGGATTGGCCATCCCAGGAGCCTTATATCCCTTTTGTATCATTTACTTTTCTTCCTTTCACTTCTTATTCACATGTATCTCTTGTTCTTGTCTTTTTCTATTTCTACATTTAGTATTAATGATTTCTTGTTGTAGGATTGGGTTCAATGGTTGAAGTAAGTTATTTTGCAGGATCAAAAGCATCATTTAACCCTTGAACAAATTAGGAAGGTCATAGTAATCATTGAGCTACTTGAATTAGTTTTCTTATTCACAAATCTAGATTTCTGGAAGTCCCTTGTGGCAAATAACAATAATTTTCTGCTAGTTTTTAGAACATTCTAACGAGCTTCAATCGAGTTGATTCCACTTGCGTTATATCACAAAAACATTCTATTTAATAAAAAAAACTACCCCATTACATTTTCACTTGATTAGGTTAGGCATTTGATAGGTTTACTAGCTCACTAGTTCTCGAATTTCTAGATTTTAGACTAATAATTTTCTGCTATTTTTTAGCATGGGTTAACAAAAGTATTTTTGAGTGATTCCACTTGGAATGGAGACATAATACATCATAGTCAATAAAAAAATCTGTCCCATCCAATTTGGATTTGATTTTCTTGGTCATTCGATGAATTATAACTTCCTATAGTAAATTTGTAACATCCTATAGTTTCCTGTAGTACTCTTCCAATGTGTATATACTTGACCAGATTTGCTCAAAAAGATTTGTTTTGGTCTCTTAGGGTTGAATCATGACCCCTAGGCTCTAAATCATGGTTGAGAAAGAATAAGCACCAATTAGGACATGCCTTTTTACAATGTAGATTAGGCATATTCACCTGAATTCATGCTCTTAGGATTTTAATTACAATTTGTTGTTCTTGCTTAGGATTAATTTCTTTTCCAAAGTAAAATTTCCATTTATGAAATTAGTTTAAGATTTGATTTCCTTACATTCACTCCATTACATCATGACATAAAAGGAATGAGTCATTGTATGTTGCACATATAGTGTCAATACCTCTTAAGTTTGTATGAACCCCGTGTTGATAGTTAAAGTTGGTAGCCTTGGGAGTTGCAACATTCTTGTTGCAATATCGAGGCTCATAAATTTTTGGTGCCGTTGTCGGGAAGGTGTCAATGTATGCATATTTTCTTCCCTAGTTGATTCATTTCTTTTACTTTTTGCAAGAGCAAAAAAAATATTTGCATTAGGCATATTTCATTTCAAAAATAGGAAATTGCATTGCATTACTATTCTTATTAAGAAAAATAAAAAATACTTCTCCAACACCAACCCCCCTATTTGATCATGTGGCGAAGTAAGAGCCACATCACCATTCATTTTTGCAGGTAGAAAAAGAAGAGGTGACATAGAAGGTAGGAGAAATGGATGGAGATGATGACAATGAGGAAGATCCTCTTGGATTTCCTATTCAAGATATTGATGTTAGTGTGCACATGAAAAACATCCCTCCATGTTTTCTTCCAAACTTTCATGGTCTAAGGTCTGAGGATTCAAAAAACTTTCTCTTTGAATTTGAAATTGTTTGTAGATCTTATGGTTACTTATTAAACACTCAAAAATGGAGATTGTTTCCGGCAACATTAAAGGATACAACTCTTAAATGGTTCATGAGTTTAGGGACTAATTCAATAATATCATGGAATGATATGCAAAAGATATTTCTAGAAAAATATAAAGATCACGATCTTAAAGAAGAAATCTTTAGAATGAATAAAAAAGAAGATGAGGGACTTGAGGATTTAATAGAGAGGTTCGTGTATAATGTTAAGAGAGCAAAACTACATCATTTAGGATCTGACACACTAAATATTCTCTTAGAACAATCAGGGATGAGTGGATTGATCTCATGAGCAGAGGTGATGTATACCAATTATCATTTGAAGAAATTTGTGAAACATGCAAACACATTCAAGAGGAAGGGCAAGAGTAAGTAAATCAACATCAAGATCGGTAATTCGAGCTAAACCTGGAAATTTGTTTGATGACTTTAAAACAAAAATTCCTAGAAATCTAACCAAACAAGTAGAAATGTTAAGAATGCAAGATGAGGAAAAATAAGATGTTGATATTTGTGTTTTCCATGTAGAATCACATGTTATTAAATATTTCCCCTCATTACCAAGGTTGAAGGAAGATTACCAAGTGGACAATGGAGCAAGTCAATTACCAATGCAACTATGTTATGTATCTCCAAGAGGACCATGGCAGCCTATTCAACCTGATATGATGCAAGAGCCTAATTCAAAATTTCAAACCTATGCACATCCATCTCAAAGTAATTGGAACACACCCTTTCCTTGGAAACCTTGGCCATCTCAACCCCAAAACCAATCTTGGCAAGGAATTTATGGGGGCCATCCACAATATCTTCAATATTTTCCTCAATATCCTCCATACCCAACTCCATGTTATCCATACCATTCACCTCCACCACAACCACAACCCCAACCACATCCATCTCAAATATCCACTCCCACTCAACTACTTGTACCACCATTTCTGAACCCACATAATGAAGTAGCTTAGCCTGATGGGTGTGGAGCCTGATTATCTTCTTTATTTAGATGTATCGCCGCATTGGACCCCAGTTCATAATGTGGCAGCGACACCGCTCCTAAATGTGCGTTGTCAGAGGGGTCCAGGGGGGGAACACCCCCGAAGCTAAAAATAGATGTAAAATGGCCTTATAAAATGTTTTAATTTCATAGACAATCTGGGTCATTCATTAGGTAGAAATTTGACGGTAGAAGTTATGTTTAATTTAGCGTTTTTTTCCCTAGAAGGTAACCCCTCGCTATATATGAGGGAATTGTATTGCGTCTATGTAGATCTGTATTCTGAGTGAGAAAGAGAGAGGATATTGTGTGTGAGTGAAGAGGGAATTACAATGGATCTGCTATAGGTTGTATATTTTTATTTTGTTGGATAATATAAAAGGAAGGACTGGCTATTTCTCTATGGATGTAGTCCAAATTGGGTGAACCACGTATATTTGTGTCTCTCTTGTTTATGTGTTTATATTTATGCAATATATATGTGTTCCATTGCTCTGTAATATATTATTTTCTAACACAACCCACTTACAATGTTGAGGTACAACACCTTCAAACATCTCCCCTTGATCTAGATGGTATTCATAGAGTATCAAAAAAATAAGATTCTCTTGATATCATTGAAGGACAACATGCAGAAGATTCAAATGAGAATACCAAAGAATCATAGGCTGCACTTGACGAAGACAAGACATCAGAATCAGAGGTTGGCAAAGTGCCCTGATGTTTACCATCAGATCCTCTATGTGTTCAAGAGAATAATCAACAAAAAGAAGAAGATTTGAACTTCGTGGAATAATAAGACATCCAAGATGATCCAAATCAGCAAGTGGACCAGGGGCATCACAAGTATATTGAAATATGGTTCCAGACAATCACTGAGTTGCAGCAATACTTTCTTCTTCAACTGTGCTTAATATCATCAAATTCAAAGAATTTGGTCTCTTACATTCAGGTACATGTCAAAGAATATGTTTTGAGCCTACACATGATTTTATCTATCATTCAGTTATGCAAGTGGCTCCATTGGATGTATTCCCACACTTGAAAATGATTTTGTTTTTTCAAGCAGAGTAGGATAGGAAAATAATAAAAAATGAAAAATAAGAGGCAGAGAATAAAACCTTAGGTGAAAACCTTCTTTGAGGCGCCCGAGATTGGCTCATTGATTGAAAACCTCCATGAGGCAGTGAATGGGTTGGAAAAAAAGCGAAAAAGAAAAGATCATAGGTGAAAACCTTCTTTGAGGCACCTAGGCAGACCTACTAGTTGAAAACCTCATTGAGGAGGCTAGCAGGCCTAGAAGAAAAAAGAAGAAAAATAAAAATCTTTGCTCCATGTATCTCTCTCTCTCATGAATGCAAGTGTTCTCCCACCTTTGCAAGCAACAAAAACAAGTTAGCTACCAAAAGAAAAGTTGATCAAAAGCATAATCAAAGGAAGTCAAACTTGGACTTTATCCTCCTTTGCTTAGATGCTCCAGAAGGACCAAGGCCATGCCAATCCATCACCCTCATCTATTTCCTCCATCCACTCACTATTCCCAAGATTTTAGCACTCATTTTCCTTGTTGTGCTAAAATTCTACAGGAATATCCTGTAGTTACTACAGGAAACAAAAATACATAGAGCAAAAAATTAATTTTGTCATATCTTGAAAACCATGCATCTGTTTTCCAAAATTTTTCAAGGGGAGATGCACATGGATGATAGTAACATGCCCAAACAATTTCAACAAATTCTGATGCATACCTTTCGAGAAATTGACCTCCATCACCTACAATAATTTTTGAATTTTCTCAATATCCATGAATTCATTTGCAAATTTGTTTCACGGGGAGATGCCTATGAATGACGGTAACATGCCCAAGCAATTTCAGAAAATTCCAATGCATAGTTTTCGAGAAATCGACCTTCATTGCCTACCGCCGTTTTTATTTTTTCTCAAGATTCATGCATCCATTGGCTAAGAGTTTTTATGGGGAGGTGCATAAGGATGATGGTAACATGCTCAGAAAATTTCTTGTCAATCCATTCTACTGTTTGGGATACATGAACAAAACAAGTCTACTACAAGAGGTTGTCCTGAATTACTACAGGAAGATCCTATAGTACTACATGATGGTCGATTATAGGATACATGAGGCAATATGATTGGATAAAGGGGTGAAAAGGTCATGTATTCTTTAGGGAAGGTTAATATAGGTCCCCCAACACTACTTTCATAACTCATCCACTCCATCTAACCAAAATCCAACTTCAAATTCCACTCCGCCTTACATGAAAAAGAAAAAAGAAAAAAAGAAAAAAAAAGTTGTCATCAATTTTTCCACCACCTACACCACCTCTTGATGATTTTAACTGTTTCCTTATACCTCCTATGACTTTCCATCAATCCCACATGCATCAATGAGGTCTCAAAGAGGAATTAAATGACTGCTACATGAAGTGGATTCCTCCTGTAAGCAACCTGCACAGTTACAACAAAACTCAACATCAATTCTTTTTTCACTCACATAGCAGAAGATCTAGCCACCATGAGTAGCTTGAAGCCATTTTTGAAGATTGAAAAGGGGGCACACCCTCCTTAGGAAGTAGTCCATCCACTCCACCGGAAAAATATTGAACACTGGAAAGAAAATTTCTCACAACAACCTTATCAGTCAAAGAATCAGCAAGCTATGAAGACCTATGTAGAAGCAAGCAAAAAAAGTTAGCACCACCAGGGAAACATGGATCGATCATCAACTCAGCAACAGCATGCATGCCTCTCCAACAACCATTAGGTAGGTACGGGTATGCGATATTGTTGATCTCTTCTCTTGAGCATATTATAGTTATAAATTTGTTTTCAATGCATGAGAGGTGAGGTTTTATAAAGCTAAGGATGGGTCAATAGTGTCAGCCACCCTCAAGTAGTTAATTGCAACTAACTCCCTCATTCATGCAATGTGCAAAAGCCAGATTAGGAAGGGTGATGATTTTGAAGAGTGGGGACAATAGTTAAAAGAGGAAATTTGTGCAAAGGCCAAGTCACCAAAGCACTCCAAGCCCTCCATCAACTTCACATCCATTATCTATCCATCATTCATCCATCCCATTTCATAAGAAAAAAATTAACATTTTTCAAGAATAAACCCTACACTCTGTCTCACCCTAAAAATTTCTTGAAAAAAACACACAGAGCACATCCTCTCCATTTTCACAAACCTACACTACCCCCTTTGAGCCCTAACATCATCCTCCAAACCCTCTACATCATTTCTCATCGCTCCCATACAGTTAGAAGACCATGAAAGAGAAGGAATGACTGCTATAGGAAGGCATAATGTTGCTACAAGAAGGAAGAAAGGAATAAATTATGTTAAAAACCAAAATGACAGTGCCTAAGAGAGACCTAATCAAAACAGAGAACTCCAAAGCCCATTAGGCAATCATCTAGGTCACAAAAGAGAAGAATAAGGCAACAAAAGGAAAGTAGGCATTCACCATCAAAATATAACTCAAACTACAATGATGAAAACATGTTTTCCAAGGGGTCTCTAATCTCTTTCTAGCTTTTGTTCAAGGCCTAAAAGATGTTAGAGAAAGGGGAGAAAGGCATGGAAAAACTGGTCCAAAATGGCAGTGAGGGGCATGAAAGTCAAGTTGAGGGCCTACCCTAGGCTCAAAATATTATTTCTGCTCAAAACAAGTTTAAACAGGCTGCTACAGGGTTTCTTGTAGTTACTACAGGATGTCCTAGTTTACTACAGGATCTCATCTAAGGGAATTTCGAGGGTTTGAGAGGTGTCCAAATGGTGGGAAAAGGTAGCAGGAGATTGGAAAGGATGTGGAAGACCTTTCCAAACCGAAAAATCTTAAAGAACCCATCTTGCATTAGGGGAAAAAGGCAGGAATGTATAAATCAGGGAGGCCACTAGGGCCATGAATGAGGTATAATGAGGTCACTAAGTTGCTCAGAGGATAAGCAAGACTTTCAGCAGGGGGTATGATGGACCTCCAAATTAGACATAAATTAAGGCCCATTTGACCATCCTTCAGCGCATTAAACCTTTTTTTTGCATTAGATAATGTATTTTTAAGTTTAATATGTTCATTAGGAAGGTTTATGGATAATTGCATATTTATGCCTAATATTATTTATTTTTGTGGAATATTGTGAGAATATTGGGAAAATTATGAAGATTTGGAGGAGGATATAATTTAGGGGCTCGCTCCCTACTACAAGAGGATCAATATTAAATAATAAATCAAGAAGATATTATGAAATTATTGCACAAATTCTAGAGCTCCAATGATTGAGAAAATCTAGGAATGTGTTCTCTGTCATTTAGTGCAGATTCCTAGTATTGGGAACTAGATCCACTATTTGAGGGATTTTGGTGGGGAAAGCTTCCTCCTTTCATGGGAAATTCTTCCTAATCATTTTGTATAAGTAACAAGTTGAATTTTCATCTAGGGGTCGATTATTTTAGTCTTCTTGTGGAGAGAACTCGTATTTTTTCAGCTCCACTGTCATTTCTTGCAGGAATGTAATTGTATTGATGGAAATAATAAAGATTGGTGCCATGTTCAACATATAAATCATGATCTCCTTCATAGGACTCTGAGTTTCCTTGGTCTTGGTCATCCCAGGAGCGTCAAAGCCCTTTTGTATCATTTAATTTTCTTCTTTTCACTTCTTATTCACACATATCTCTTGTTATTGTCTTTTTTTTTATTTCTGCATTTAGTATTAATGATTTCTTGTTGTATGATTGGGTTAAATGGTTGAAGTAAGTTCTTTTGTAGGATCACAAGCATCATTTCATCCTTGGAACAACTTTGGAAGGTCATAGTAATCATTGAGCTACTTAGATTAGTTTGCTTATTCCCAAATCTAGATTTCTAGAAGTCCCTTGTGACAAATAACAGTAAAATTCTGTTATTTTTTAGAACATGCTAATGAGCTTCAATCAATTTGATTCCATTTGCATTAGATCACAAAAAAATCCTATTTAATAACAAAAACCACCCCATTTCATATGCACTTGATTAGGTTAGGCATTTTATAGATTTACTAGCTCACTACTTTTCGAATTTCTTGATTTTAGACTAGTAATTTTCTATTATTTTTTTAGCATGGGTTAATAGAGGTATTTTTGAGTGATTCCACTTGGAATGGAGACCTAATACATCCTAGTCAATAAAAAAACCATTCCATCCAATTTAGATTTGATTTTATTGGTCATTCGATGAATTATAATTTCCTGTAGTAAATCTATAACATCTTGTAGTTTCCTGTAGTACTCTTCCAGCGTATATATACTTGCCCGGATTTGCTCAAAAAGATTGGTTTTGGTCCCTTAGGGTTGAATCATGACCCCTAGGCTCTAAATAAATGGTTGAGGAAGAATAATCACCAATTAGGACATGCCTTTTTACAATGTAGATTAGGCCTATTTATTTGAATTCATGCTCTTAGGATTTCAATTACAATTTGTTGTTCTTTCCTGGGATTAATTTCTTTTCCAAAGTAAAATTTCCATTTATGAAATTAGTTTAGGATTTGATTTCCTTAAATTCACTCCATTACATCATGACATAAAAGGAAGGACACATTGTATGCTGCACATATAGTGTCAATACCTCTTAAGTTTGTATGAACCCCAAGTTGATAATTAAAGTTGGTAGCCTTGGGAGTTGCAGCATTCTTGTTGCAATATCAAGGCTCATCATCGGGATTATTGTTGCCGAGGAAGATATGGTGAGCCTAGCTCTTCTAGGACTTCCCGAGAGTTGGCACAATTATTAGGACTCTGTCAATGGGAGGGAGAAGCTACCAGATTGGGAACTGTTGTTGTCGGATTTGGTACAAGAAGAGATTCAATGGAATACCAGAGATGACTCCTCATCAAATACTGATGTTGAGGAAAATTGTGCGTTATTAGGTAAGGAAAAGAAAGGGAAGGAGAAGGCATTCCATTCCAAATCAAATTCTTGTCATGGAGGCAAGAAGAAGGACATGTCGAAAGTCAAGTGCTTTCACTGTCATGAGCTGGGACATTTTTCCACAAAGTGTCTTCTTAAGAAGGCCAGTAAGAAGTCCCCAGGAGGAGCGGCAGGAGGTGAGGCTCTTGCCTCACAATTCGAACTGGAATTTACCCTTATCGCATGTATGGTGTCATTAATGATGGGTAGTGTATGATACCTAGACAGTGGATCTTCTTTCCACATGATTGGTAATAAGGATCTCTTTAGTAACTTAGAGGAGAAGGATCTCCAGATGCATATAGAGATGGGCGATGATGGGAGGTATAGTGCTACCAGGCTTGGTACAATTACCTTTTAGAGGGATTCAGGTTCTCCCCTCACTTTGTGAGATGTTATTAATGTTCCTGGTTTGAAGAAGAACTTGGTATTTGTTGCCATGTTGGAGGATAGAGGCTATGATGTGATCTTTACTACGGGAAAGGCGTTCCTTTGTCACATAGCGATGGGACAGGTAAAGAGAATAGGGGTTCGAGTGAAGAATCTCTACAAGTTGGAGGTATAAGATAATGTTTCCTTGAGCACGAAATTAGAGAGGGTCTAGAGCCAAGACATTGGTGAGTTGTGGCACGGGCGATTGGGTCACTTGCATCACGGTGCTTTAAAACTCATGCAGAAAAATTCTACCGGTCTTCCCAAAGGTACACTAGAGCAAGTTGGCACATGCAAAGGGTGTAATTTGGGAAAATACACCAAGGATTCCTTTCAGGACAAAGATGGTTGAGCACAGGTGATCCTTGATCGAGTCCATTCAGATGTGTGTGGACCATTCTCGACAACATCCACGACCAAACACATGTATTATGTTATATTTGTTGATGATTTTTCTCGTAAATGTTGGATCTTCTTCATGCAGAAGAAAGATCAGACTTTTGCAAAGTTTTGTGAATTTAAAGCATTGGTAGAGAAAGATATTGTAAGGAATGTTAAAGCTCTTAGGAGTGATAACGATGGAGAGTATGTGTCGAATGAGTTCAAAAACTTATGTGCGACAGAAGGCATTCGATGAGAGTTGACAACACATCATAACCCACAGCAGAATGGGACTGCTAAAAGGAAGAATAAAAGCATAGTAGGGACAACACGGGCGGTGTTGTGTGATTAGGGCCTACCACTACACTTGTGGGCCAAAGCATGGAACATAGTTTTTTATTTGCAGAACATAAGCCCTCCTCAAATTCTTCGGATGAGTACACCGGAAGAAGTTTTTTCAAGAAAGAAACTAGGTGTGGGTCACTTCAGGATTTTTGGCTCATCAATCTACTGCCATGTAACCAAATATGCACGGAAGAAGCTTGAGCCAACAACAGAGTTGGGGATATTTGTGGGGTACACTGATACACCTCACAACTATTAGGTGTACCTTCCAACCAACAGGATGACAGTGGTTCGCATGGATGTAAAATTCGATGAAGAGAAGTCCATGAGATGTTCCCTTGAGAGGGGGATTCAACTACATGTGTTTGAGGAGCCTTTAGCTCCTAAGGAGGAACCTCAAATTAATGTGGAGCAGCCACATGTCGAGGATCAGGGAGTGAAGACACCCACTCATGCAGAGTCTTCCAGATATGGGAGAAATCACACCATAGAGGCTGACAGGTTATTTCATGATGCGAGGGAGAATGTGGGAGCACACACATCACAACGCAGGCAGAGAAGGTCACGAGAGAGGTACATTGGATACATGGCTCTTATGAGCGGATGTGTTGAGAAAAAGCCATCTTATTTTGAGGAGGAAATGTAGAAAATGGTTTGGGTTGATGCCATGGTTAAGGAGTATGACTCCATTGTTAGGAACAATGTTTGGGGTGTGGTCCTAAGACTAGTTGACAAGTTAATGTTGAGTTCTCGATGGATTTACAAGGTAAAGAAAGCAACCGATGGTAGTGTGGAGAAACGCAAGGCAAAGTGTGTGGCCCAAGTATTTTCTCAGGTGGAGGGGATTGATTACGATGATACCTCTGCTCCTGTTGCAAGGTGCTAATCTATCAGATCCATTTTGGCATTGCCAGCACAGATGGGATGGAAGATTAATTAGATGGATGTAAAGACAACCTTCCTCAATGTCATGATTGAGGAAGGAGTGTATATTGAGTAGCGTGAAGTTTTTGAGACCTTCAACTGAGAGTTTCATTTGTGTCGACTCAAGCAAGCATTGTATGGGCTGAAGCAATCAACTCGTGCTTGATACACCAAGACCGATAGCTACTTCACCAGGTTGGGCTTCACTAAAAGTGATGTATATGCGAACCTTTACAATATTGTGGTTGAATGTAAATTTTTTATTATTGTTTTATATGTTGACAATTTGATTCTGACAAGTGATGATAAGTTGATCAAGTATTGCAAAGAGGATCTTGCAAGAGAGTTCTAAATTAAGGACTTGGGGCTCATGCACTACTTTCTAGGCATGGAATTATGACAAGGTGATGAGGAACTTTTTGTCTCTTAGGGAAATTATTCCAATGAGATACTGGAAATGTTCCACATGGAGAGCGGTAAACCCATGGAGACTCCTCTAGCAGGTAACTGGAGGAAGGAGGATGCTACTTCTGGTAAGTAGTGGAAGCTATTATTTATAGGTAGCTTGTGGGTTCACTCATGTATTTGGTGAACACACGACCAAAGATGTGCTATGCAGTTAACCAACTTAGTCAAGCGATGGTTAAGCCAACCAAGCTGTATTGGAAGGTAGCCAAGCATGTGTTGATATATCTTAGAGGCACCACTCAGTATGGATTGTGGTATATACAAATAGAAAGAGTGAAGCTTCAAGGCTTCACCGCTGCAGGTTGGATAGGAAGTCCATTCGACAGGAAGAGCACATCAAGAAGGATCTTTAGTATTGGGTCAACAATTATTTCTTGGTACAACAGGAAACAAAGATCGATTGCACTTAGTTCAGCAGAGGCAGAGTACAAGGCTGCTAGTCAAGCAGCTTGTGAAGCTATCTAGATGAGGAATATTTTGGTTGGTTTGTTTGGTCAGCAGATGGATCCAACTATGATTTACTGTGACAATCAGAGTTGTATCATACTCTCTGAACATCCAATTTTTCGTGATTGGTCCAATCATATTGATATTCGGTATCATCATCTTTGAGATTATGTGCAAAGGAGGATTATGTTGTTGGAGTACATTCCCACAGAGGAGAAGGATGCAAATATTTTGACAAAGGCATTGTCAAGATGGAAATTCGAGTCTCACAGAGATAGGATCGTGGTAGCTGATAATCCATTTCTTGTTGAGAGGGAGTGTTAAAAATAGCATCAAGAAATTCCAATTTAATTTGTCCTTGAATTAAATTGTAATTATATTCTCATAGCAACTTGTAATACTTAATTAAGTTAAATTTACTTAACTGAATTAGGAAATTTGAGTTGGAAGTCTATCTAGAGTCATGTAGAGTGATACCTAAATTTTAAGGGCCCAGGTTGATTTCTTTGGAGTTGTAATTAGATAATTCAGTCTAATTGAGTTATAGTCAGTTAAACTAGTTCTAAATGTTGGAGGAACTAGTAGAGGTCTAGTAATGGAGTAATGCACCAGTGCATCACCAGTACCACACCAGTTAACTGAATATTCACTCATAAATAACTCATGCATGTCAGTTCAGAGGAAGACCCAATTGAGATTAGAGTTCAAGGAAAGTGTATTATCAGTTGTATAATTTTTCGAGTTGTACAGATGGTGCATGCAATCAATTGAGGACCTATGTTTGGATTGTGTAGTTATGGAGAGTGGATTTCCCAATTAAATATGGGTTGATTCCTCTAGGAATTGCACAAGGAAGTAAGGGCTTGGCAGGCAACAAAATTGGCAAAGTGTTGGCTTGAGATGGCTTGTGAGGTAGAGAGTTAGATTGTACTAATGCAAGAATTGTTCAGGATGAACAAACATTGTATTTTCTTCTCATATCTTCTGGTTAATGCAATATAAATAGTTGTGGTTTTTAGCAGTTGCTTTCCCTAGAGAAATATTATGTTATGTGTGATTGATATTCTTCCTTTTTCTGCTTATTGTTATCATCGATCAATTTTGGTTTTTGCTGAAGAGTAGAGTAGATTCTTATCTTCTGTTTTAGTATATCACATTAGTTGTTGAATATATAGTAAAAATCTACAATTTTATCAACATAAATCAACAGTAAAATTTGCTTATAGGACCAACTGACTTATGGCATAGATCATATACTCATAGGAAATTGTCTCATAAATGGCATAAAGGTTCAAGACTTATGGAAATTATATGGATAGATACATAAGTGATCATTTCAAACTCATCCCATACGTCAACAATACACTCAAGCTACTACAACAAAAGTATATACACTAACACCAAACCTTGACAAACTTTCTCTCTGTTGTGAAGGCAAATCCCCTCTATGGATAGAGGCAATCCCTCTATCCTGATGAGTGGGTCTAGCAACAAACTAAACAAACTAACATACACTTTATTAGCTTATGTTCGATGAATGCAGAGAGAAGGAGAAACCTACCTTGCTCTGATGCTAATTGCTCAATCCTTGGAGATGACTTTGAATCTTTCGCTTCAAGCCTCACTCCTTACTTGTTCTTGACATCCGAGTACATGGAAGGAAGATCAAAGAGATATGCAAAATACACAAGCATATATGGCATAAATCAAACCTAAACTACTTAATATATCAAGGACCATTAAGTTAATAGCATAAACATTTACATAATTATGGAAAGTGAACATCAGATGTATATATTAAGAAGCTAAAAGGGAAGCATACAACCTATGCCTTAATGTTGGAGGCCTCCTTTTGGTGGATGTCCAAGTCCAAGAAAAGACTCTTCAAGCACTCCTTCTCTAACCTAGAATGGGCAACATGTAAGCATAATACCAACATAGGGATGCAACAATCAATGACCAACCATTTGGGGATGGAAGGGAGTGAATTTATAGGAAGGGAGAGGGAGTTAGGGATCCACAAAAGAGGGAGTAAGGTTCACATCTCAAGGGTAAATCCCATGATGATAAGATCAATAGGTCCAAATGGGAGAGATTGACCATATCAACAACAACCAATATCCATATCATTGTTCCCGAAGGTTCTAGTGGGCGAAGCTTCTGCTCTAGTTTGGGAAAACTTGCCAGAAGAGGTTCAACGTGGGTTTTCCTATGAAAACCCATGCTGGCACCACTAGTATATAACTGCGCAATCTGCCATCAGCATGGGCAGGAAGTGGAACAAAACACATTGATTCCAAAAATTAGGTTTTTAGGCAACCTTCTTCAGAATGGATTTAGGGCAGTTTTCCTTTGATTATTCAGGGAGGCTTTGGTGTGTATGTCATGATGGATATGCTGCACAGTAGTCAATGTTTTGGCACTTCGGGATACGCAATAGGAAGTGAAAAGGAGGTGTGACAAAATATTCTGTAACAGATGCACCCTAAAGCATGAAGACGGAACAAGGAATGATGGTTGAGATGCTTTATAAGTCAGTGCAAGGATGAGAACAACACCGTCAGGAGACTTGCAAATCAAGCATATACATATACATATACATATCTGACATCTCTGATGATCATGCCTAATGATACATGAATATGCATCTAATAATACATGAATCCACGGTATGGATGCAACCATCTGAATAAGAGGGATCATGTGCAAAGATCCTTGATATGGTTGCAACCACACGAATAAAAATGATCATGAATATGGACCTACAGTATGGTCACAACCATTCGTTCAAAGGAGACATGTGTACAATCATGAATAGCTCATAACTCCACGCAACTTGGACTTTATCAGACAAAATCCAAGGTCTTGCGCTCCCTCTCGACCCGATCAATGTATGAATTCTAACATGTGAATAAATGTGTTAAGTTGAACATGATTAAAAACCACTCGATTATCGGTCAATGATGTAAACCATTAACAGGCACGAGATAAACCACTAATAATGACAATGGTTCTCAAGGTACAATCAACACAATCCACGAATGTGAATAATGAAGCTAAAGTCGAACACCCATGGAATCATCCAATCAAAGGTCAATGATGTAAACCTGTCATCGAATATGAAGAACTTGCCATTGAGGCATGCAAGCTCTAAGGTACTGGAAGGGAGTTTCTAGATCATCTTCTTGGATAAGGAGCTAAAGTTGAGAGGAAGTGATTCATCGAAGGAGGGTCATAATGAACCCCACATCATCAACATGAAACAAAAGGATATAGTAGAGCAGATAAGTATGATTTAGGATTATGGTAGAAAGTCAGACAATGTATAGGCGGTAAAGAACTACAGATAGGACTTCTCTTGAACATATCGATGACACGACTCCGGAGGTTGGAAGCATTTGACTCAACATAGGATCAGAGGTCATGATGACGAGATGGTATAATAAGATGAGAGGAAAAATGGATTTCCCAAACCAAGGAAGGCAAGTGACGAAGTAAGGATGTCCCAAACCCAACATGAGAAACAAATGAGTGTCATGCATGTTTCCTTTACATAATACAAGAGATGATTGCTTTCACTTTTTCCCCCACCATTTCTGGAAAGTACCCCATATATTTTTATCGCAAGCTTGAAGGGGATAGCATATGCTTGCCATATAAGTTCATCCTTCGGATGAATCCATCCTATTAATTTTTACGAGCCCTAGGAAGGAGAAACTTGGTCTCGTCATGGTGACAAGTCCTGCGTCATTTATGTTTTATGAGTCCGGTGAAGGTGAAACTCGACATCTTTTTCATGTTTAGAGAGTTTGAAAAACAAGTGAAAAAGAAAACTCCAAAGGTCCCTTTTTGTAAATCATCTCTTGAACACGAAAAAATAGAAAACAATATCCAAGAGAACCCCTTACCCATGTTCGACTAAGGTGTTCCTTTTTCGTACAATAGTCTATCTTAGTTCGGAAAAGGGTTAAACCTATATTGAGAAGAGGTCTTTTCATTTACTTTAACAAGTTCGAAAAGACAAGTGATCGAAAATATTTTCATATTTCAAGAGTCAGAAAAGAGTTGAAAGATGACTCCTCTTGGAGGAACAAGTGGTATAAAAGGATAGCAATTGGTTCCAATGATGATGGAACTGCTCAAAACATGTAAAGGTCAAGAGGATGGCTAATAAGACCACTCACTGCAGATGTTCCCTAGGCAAGGGTAAAACAACCAAGTGAAAGCATATGATCAACCAAGGAGATGGTGACGATGGAATGAAAAAACCAAGGCTCATCCAGCAAAAACATGCTAATAAAAATGGAAATCGCGAGAGGTAAAATGGGAATGGTTTCATTTTTACACAAGCTTGAAACATGAGAAACTATGCTTGAGTATACTTAAAGATGTTTTCATTTTTTCACAAGCTTGAAACATGAGAAAAAACTATGCTTAGGTTTGGTTTCATTTTTACACAAGCTTGAAACATAAGCAAACTATGCTTGGATTTGGTTTCATTTTTACACAAGCTTGAAACAAAGATAAACTATGCTTGAGTTAAGTTTTCATGCCCCCAACATAATGACTCAATTCGAGGTACATGTCCGCCAAAGCTTAATCTCATTCACCTAAGTAGAATATCAATTACTAACAGGTGGATGGAATGAAGGTTCACTTACGAGATCAAGTGAAAGACTCGACTGAGATTTTACAAGATCTAATTAAATATTCAAATTGAAAGGGGTTTTGTTTCATTTTTTAACGAGATTGACACAGGAAAATAACCATGCTCATGACACCTTGTTTCATTTTTTAACGAGATTGACACAAGTAAAGGAACTCTGCTCCAACATCTTGTGGAGACCTATTTCATTTTTTAACGAGGTTGACATAGCAAAAGAATTATCCTCATGGGAAGCTATTTTGTTTTTTAACGAGGTTGACATAGTAAAAGAACTATCATCATGGCCCTTGTTTCAATTTTTAACGAGCTTGACACAAGTAAAGGAACCATGCTCTAAGCCCTTGATCAAAGACCAAAAGAGGCCATGGCTTCCAAGAGGTTGTCATGAGATCGAAGAACAACAATCTGGAAGGGATACATGTCCAGGGATCCAATGGAAATATCGGGCTCCAATGCCCCTAGTACATGATGTACTACATCACCTACTAGATCATCAATAAATGTGGGCATGGAATAGGTGGACATGTAATTAACCAATGGTAGGGGTGATACTGCTTGCATATAAGAACCATTTAGGAATGATGGTTGATTGGGAGTTGATTCAGGACCAATGAATGTAAGATGATCAATGATAACAATTCTTCCTTCATGCGGGAAACACAACACACGAAAGAGAGTAGAGACAAGAGCTCCCATGACATAAACATAGTCACATTCAAGGAGTAGATTAAAATCTAAAGGGCCTTGTACAACCATCACGTCTATATAGATAGTCTTTCCTCCCAAGGTAATAGGTAACTTAGGAAGGATCCCTAACGGTTGACTGGTTCCTCTGTTAAAAGTTAACAAATTCTGGGTGATGGGGACAAGCTGAGGATAACCTAAAACTTGCCAAGTAGTTGAGGATAAAATGCTAACAGATGCGCTCTTGTCTATAATTGTGCTAGATATGACCATATTATAAGTTTGTACTATAATCTGGAAAGGCACATAAGATGGAAGATGCTATCTTGCCAGTCGACTCCAATCAAAATAAGTGACTAAACTACTAAGAGGTGTTGTCATAGGAACGTGAGAGTTTCCCTCTTGCGTGATGGGAACAAGAGAATTGCTCTCATGCACCTCGGGAACGGGAGGATTTTCCTCCAATTCATTCGAAACTAAAGAAACTAGAAGAACTTGAGCAGTATGAGGTTCATTCTCTACCAGAAAGGTATGGTTAACTGAAGGCGGAGCCAAGTCTACTGTTTGCTCAACCAATGGTTGCTTGAGAATGGACTCACGAGACTCACTTTCAGAGAGAGTGGGGTTGACCAAAGATGGCTTTTGATTAATCACTTGATCAAATAGTTAATAATCAAGGGAAAGCTTCTGATAACCAACCGAAAGACAAGGTTGGGAAGCTATAAGGTTTTGAAACTCTTTGGAAGCCTCTTCCAGAAGAGGACAAAGGTGAATGGGATGATTACCTTCACACAACTTACAGGGAAATTTGACTTTTCCCTTTTTTCCATGGACCTTATTATTACTAGTCGAAGGTTTATCACCTGCAAGAACTCCAGAGGTTGATGACAAAGGTCGATGTGAATTTGTGGATTGCACTTCTAAGACCTTGGGAATACTAGTACAATTTCGAAGAAGGTGGTCACCCTTACATAACATGCAAGGGAATTTTACTTTCTAGGGTTGGTTGGAATATTTTCTTCATTAGTTGCATTGATAACAATAGTTGTTTGGTTTCCCCCATGCTTATTTTGCTTCTTCTTCTTGTCTTCCTTGTTACTAGAATATAGACTCTCACCAGGTGAAGAGGAAGAACGGGGTGAAGAAATAGATGAAGAAGGTGAGGGGTCAAATTTGGGATCAACATGAGGTTGATATTGTTTAGGTGGAGGAGAACTCGGGCGAAAATCAGTTTGGACACTCAGAATCACCGAGGTCGAAAATAACCAAACTGGCAGACCAATGGTCAATCTAGGAAGGGACAATGTTGCCATATAGGGAGCACCAATATTTCCAAAAGAAGGAAAAGAACTAGGATTCCTGTTAGAGGGGTTTCCTTGACTGGTATACTCAGGAAATGTTGCCATCAATATCAACCTAAGATCTACTAAGGAGTATTTCCATAGGAAGGATGTTATTCCACGGTCAATTAACTTTAGAAATTAACAAGACAAAATAAAATAGGGGTAAGTTAGGCAAGAGGGTTTACCAAGTATCTGTGAACCACAGTATACACCTTAACCGAAACCAAGGACTTAACGTATGAGATCCACTCTCCCCAAATGCTGTGTTCAATGTATCACATTTACAAGGCAATGAACTCAGTTACCCGTGGCTAAAGGATAGCAACCTAGTGGGGTCTCCCAATATATACGCGATGGTACGGGGAGCACAAGTCCATGTTAGCACCGTCTAATACATAACTATTCGATGAGAGAGTTCCCATATACTTTCCATATTGGAGTGCCTTCGATATACCCAAGAGTACTAGAGAACCTACTATATACTTCCATACGTGGAATGAGATTTCACCCCCCAGGATACAATGTAGGCAGATAACAGTTGCTAGGTTTATAGATGTTGGAACACACCTCTAGCCTAGACCTCTAAATGTTTTTCGTTAAGTTACAAATGCTCCTTAGGTTAATTGAGTAAATTTTAATGTTTATCTTCAATTATGTTTTAGTTTTGGGATCAAAACGATGTCACCTGAATCCCTAAGATGCAACTATATGAGAAAAGGAAATTTTCCACTTCAATGAAAGCTAGACTAACCAAGGGAAGAACCTCATTCAATAATGAATCAAACAATAGTGCATCAAACAACATGCCTTCCACTAACTTTCACTTTAGTCTTCCAAATGCAATGCCAAAATTAAAAATGATTTTCACTTTTCACTATCCTAAATGCAACTTTTCCAAATCAAAATGATTTTGACTTTACTAACATGCACTTATATGAATTATGATTTTCTTTTTGTTTTGAATGATTTGATGC
The DNA here is from genome assembly GCA_000404065.3 of Pinus taeda. Classification (NCBI taxonomy): domain Eukaryota; kingdom Viridiplantae; phylum Streptophyta; class Pinopsida; order Pinales; family Pinaceae; genus Pinus; species Pinus taeda. The sequence continues at coordinate 91,397 of APFE030306129.1, forward strand.
ACTTAATACAGTCTTTAGCTTTCAATCACCGAAAATTGTGATCTATTTTCAATGATGAATTTCAAAGAATAGCTTTTCAATGCAACTAATCTAATGTATTTACACGAATAGTAAATTTTGAAAGATAAGCGAAAACAAATGCAAAACGATGTTTTCAATGATTTCCATAGAAAACAACACTCAATCAATTAGAAAAACCAACACATCAATGACACCAACAAGCAACAAGTGATGACCAATTGGCTAGAAACCCTAGAACTCAATTAGATTTCACTTCAAAGGCAATGAGAAAAAATTTGCAAATTAATCAAGAGAATCAATCAAAAACACTGACAAATCCAAGCATACAGGATGGGAAAAGACCTTAGAGACTAGGACACACTAGAGTTTTTAGCAAAAACCCTAAAACTTCTCACATTCAAGGATCAATGCTACTTTATATAGAAAAACCCGTGTTTACAGGGTCATCAACACTACTTTTCATAGAAAAACCCATGTTGTGAGCACTACTTTTCATAGCAAAACCCATTTTGGTCTTCAACGAGGGTAAATAGTGGAAGACATGGTTTTCAACATGACTGTATAGGTAAAAACAAGCTCTATCAGCGCAAATGTCACTAATAAAACTCACGTTGAACGAGGAATATGGGAAAAAACAAAAAAATTTCAAAAAGCAATCCAAACTCAACACTATAAGGCAATAATCAGTGAATGTGCAAACCTATATAGGCTCAAACTAACTGAGAAATCGATGGTTGGTTAAACAGATTAAGAGATCATATGAGAAAAGAGGATGAACAGGCTATAACTTCCCTAACGGAGTCGCCATTTTGTTGTGAAGGCAAATCCCCTCTACAGAAAGGGGCAATCCCTCTAGCCCAATGAGTGGGTCTAGCAACAAACTAACATACACTTTCCTAGCTTATGTTCGACAAATGCAGGGAAAAGGAGAAAGCTACCTCGCTATGATCCTAATTGCTCGATCCTTAGATATGACTTTGAATCTTTCGCTCCAGGCCTCGCTCCTTACTTGTTCTTCATGTCTGTGTACATGCAAGGAAGATCAAACAGCTATGAAAAATACACGAGCATATATGGCATACATCAAACATAAACTACTTAATAGATCGAGGAAAATTAAGCTAATAGCATAAAAATTTACACAATTATGGAAAGTGAACATCAGATGTATATATTAAGAAGATAAAAAGGGAAGCATACAACCTATGCCTTGATGTTGGAGACCTCCTTTTGGTGGATTTCCAAGTCCAAGAAAAAACTCTTTAAGCACTCCTTCTCCAAGATAGAATGGGTAGCATGTAAGCATAATCTTAGTATAGGGTTGCAACAATCAATGACCAACCATTTGGGGATGGAATGGAGTGAATTTATAGGAAGGGAGAGGGAGTTAGGGATCCACAAAAGAGGGAGGAGGGTCCACATCTCAAGGGGAAAGCCCATGATGATAAGATCAAGAGGTCCAAATGGGAGAGCTCAACCATATCAACAAAAACCAATATCCAACTCATTATTCTCGAAGGTTCTAGTGGGCGAAGCTTCTCCTCTAGTTTGGGAAAACCTGCCAGAAGAGATTCAGTGAGGGTTTTCCTATGAAAACCCACGCTGGAATTGCTAGTATATAATTGTGCAACCTGCCATTAGCATGGGAAGGCAGTGGAACAAAACACAATGATGCCAAAAATTAGGTTTTTAGGCAGCCTTCTTTAGAATGGATTTAGGGTAGTTTTCCTTTGATTCTTCAGGGAGGCTTTGGTGTGTATATCATGATGGATATGTTGTACAGTAGTCAATGTTTTGGCACTTCAGGATACAAAACATGAATTGAATAGGGGGTGCGACAAAATACTATGTAACACTCATAACAATACAAGGTTTATGAACTTAAATACATAGCGAGTCCCTTCCTTGACTCAAACAACATAAAAGTGACTGTTGCAATTTGGGGTTGGAAACAAGTTCAAATTATAACCCCTTGTCAAAAAATCCACACAAATTCAAGACTGTCTTAGTAGCAGCAAAAACATAAACTTGAAACTAACTGCTTTCGGCTCAAGGAAATACTAGTCAGCTGCAATGTGATAATATGCAAAGAAATCAGGATTTTAGATTTCCAAACTGGAAATCAACCCTTAAATAGATTAGAGATAAGATGTCAAACTCTATTTTCTCAATATCAACCCTCAACAACTACTTCAATACTTATAATCTCACATCTCATTGCCATAATACATAAAAAACATAATGTTATAGGGCACATATATCAACCGTATAGATCCTACAATACTTCATTCCTTATTCTCAACCACAGGCGATATAATAGCAACAACTTTAGATCATTGTCCCCGAGGCCTCTAGTCAATCCGAGTTCAATTCAACGCACCAACAATACACATAATGGCTCATTTAATGCACATTCATGTCTTATTCTTTTTGCATCCTATAGGCCCATACAACAATCATACTAGCGACCAAAAGAAACCTTTTTTGCTTCATCAACCTTTGAAATTCATTTTCTAATATCCAACACTACATACTCTATACCTCCTTGGTCTGGTTCTCGCGCACAAGAAATTACTAAACACACAACGATTACTGGTGTTTCAACACACTGGGATTCAACCTCTGTTCAATAATTATTAGAACTTTGTGCTCCAACATTGATAATGAACTGACACTTCAACAATAATTCCTAGCATGTCCGTGACTACGCATCAACCTTCAATTTAAATGAAAGCTCCTTAGATGGCCTTAAATCATTTTGATTTGATCTTCACTCCTGTAAGAATAACTCAACCTTCAATTATTTGAAACTTGATTAACTCCATCACTCCAACAGAGAAAGTTCCTTCATCATTTTGAGAATCACCCACGAACCTTAGTTTTATAATAAACCCTCAGGATGGCAGGAAAACCCACTCTTATACCATTTTAATATTCCTAATAGGAAATTAACAGTGGATAACAGAAAACATGCAACATGAACAACACCCAACAATTACATGCACAAATAGAAATCATATACACAAATTATGGCACGAAAATTGGGTCTTTTAATTTTTTTTTTGAGCAAAATAAGTACAATGCAATCTAGGGAAGAGGAACTTGGTCTTGTTACAACAAGCGAAGTCAAACCCTGGTTGTGAGAAATTTGCCCATGAAATAGTAAATTTTCCCACTAAATCACTATGTTGTCCCAGAAATTGTCCTTGTTGTTTCCTAAAGGAAATGGGAAAATCCCTCTCTCAACAAGACTTATAAATGCCTATAATTGCAATTGGTGCTCTTCATCAAGGAGCTCCACAAAGTTGAGAAGGGAATTGGCTTCAATTGAACCCCTCAGGAAACCCACAAAATGAGGTATACATCCTGATTTTTCTGCCTATGTGCACTGCCCAAATTTGTTGTAGAATTCCCTAGGAATGGAGCTCTAACCTCCCACAAAATATCCTATAAATTCCTCCATAAATTTACTTGTGCCTCCAAACCTCAAGCCCCCAACTTCTGTCACTCCCTATTCTCTGCTTGATTTTTCCATTAAGGGCTTGCGTAGGCACTAGAAAATAGAATTTTGTCCTATCTTACTCCCTGAATTTCTCCCCTGCAAATCACACCAAAATTCCAGCAAATGTCTAGCCCAACCACTCCTGAATTTCTTAGAATTTATCTTACACCATTGCTGCTCTCTCCCACTAGTGTAAATTTCTCTAGCATCTTGAACACACACAGACCTGAGAATTAGCCCTCGTTACAACTCCACAATAGCTCCCAAATTTCCCAAAATCTCTCCAAGGGTGGAGCTCGTGGTCCATTGAAGGAGATCTGGGATGGGTGACCTCCTGGGAAGTCCTGGTTACCGGGTGCAAGCCCCGGAAGTGATGATGGATGCTATGTGATTCGTTCTCCACATTTCACTAGTTTCAATCCCACTTCTTCACCCCTGTGAGCATCACCCGATGCAATGAGTGCTAAGTGAACTATTCAAAATAAAAAAATCATGAGAAATTAGTCACAAAAAGAGTCAAGGGATCTCTACTTGAATGGTTCATGAGGCACAATACTTGCTAAGGTTTTGCAAATGGGGTAGCAAGCTAAGTGGGCTTGATTGTGCCCATATATCCCCCATATTGTTATTATTGTTCCTCATAGTTCACTTAGCACTCATTGCATCGAGTGATGCTCACAGGGGTGAAGAAGTGGGATTGAAACTAGTGAAATGTGGAGAACGAATCACATAGCATCAATCATCACTTCCGGGGCTTGCACCCGGTAACCAGGACTTCCCAGGAGGTCACCCATCCCAGATCTCCTCTGGCTCAAGCGCGCTTAACTGTGGAGTTTTTCCCCACAATCAAGCCCACTTAGCTTGCTACCCCATTTGCAAAACCTTAGCAAGTATTGTGCCTCATGAACCATTCAAGTAGAGATCCCTTGACTCTTTTTGAATTTAAGTATGGGGGTTTACGCAGTGCATTATATTAGATATCATTTTGGGATTCAACTGCGTTAGGTAAGTCATTCACGTATGACCATTTCCATGAGAGGTAGTCGTAACTGACTAATTTCTCATGATTTTTGAATAGTTCACTTAACACTCATTGCATCGGGTGATGCTCACAGGGGTGAAGAAGTGGGATTGAAACTAAGGAAATCACAATTGAAAAACATATACACGAATTTTATTGGGATGTAAGTGTGAGGTTGATCCAAGAAGAAGATATGGTTATGATGTTTTCCTTTACCTTAGAAAGAAGTGTTAGGGATTGGTACCTTATGTTTCCTCAAGGTAGTCTTACTAGGACATTTTCCACCAATCCTTCAACAAAATATGGACCACATTCAAAGAAGGCATTCAACTTCTTAGCAAATTCCAAGAAGCCAAGAAAATCGACAATGAAACTGCTATGGAATTTACACAATAGTTTGATAATATGATTAAGGAAACCCCTAAATTATATATAGCAATTGATGAGACTATCCTTGATAGATACATAGAAGCCTTTCCTAGGCATATGGCATATGATCTAAAGGACAATAAGCCTAAATATTTGGATTTGGCTATAATATTGGTTATTAAAATAAAGCATAATATAAGTTCATCCAAAATTGATTTTATTTCTTACCCAAGGGATAGAATTGAACCCAAAGCTAAGCTTAGGGCCTAGGTAGACCCTGCATAGCAAGAATTTTCCCAAAAAATTAATAAAGTTAGTACTGAGCCAAAGCAAGGGTAGATAGCTATGATGAACAAGTTGTCAATTTTGGAAAGGGAAAAGGGAGCCATCAAAATTACCTTACTAATCCACGATTTAACAAAGAGAGACCTCACAAGAAAAATTCTTTCATTGGAGGCAATGTTTCACAACAATGTGTTCCCAACGCTCTTGCTTCAACCAACATGGGTGGACAAGAAACGAGCTCTTGGTGTCAAAGATGTAATGAGTTTCATACCCAAAAGGAGTGCACTTACAATCAATTGGAATAGGAGGAAACATCAGATCATCTTAAAATTATTAATAAAATTTATGATTTTAACATCTCGCTTGGAGAATGCTACTTCCAACAACACCATGAAGAAAACAATGAATAATCCGCTAGTGATTATTGTTAGCTTCCTGCTGCAACAGGGTATTCATTTTTCATGATTGGCATTTCACAGGCCAAATATGTCGTACTTTTCTTGCTGCAATGCTCCATATTTTCTCAAACGGTCTCCAAATGAAGAAGGCTACTTCAAGTTCATTCAATTGCCTTCAAATTTTGAGAAATTATCCCGGTATTGCTATTTTAGTTAAAGGGAGGTCCAGACAGTTTAATCTTGGGCTCCATAGGTTTAAATTTCCTGTTTTAGAATATAGAGATTGTAAATCTGTCCAAATAGTTTAATCTTGCCAGATTCTTAGATAGGTAGAGAAGCAGAGGAGCCCAACAGCTTAATCTGGGCTCCGGAAGAAATAAGGGTAGTATGTAGATAGGAAAGCATCAAAAGAAAAATGAATGACGGGTTTGCAAGTCTAAAGTGCACCCCCAAATAAAAGAAGAAAAAATGCTAGGCAAGTAGGCTGGGTAGGTAGTTCTGAGGTTGTTGAATTGCTGACCAGTTCCAAGGTTTTCAGGTATAATATCATGCAGAACATAATCAGCAAGGATTTGTAAGCAAAAAGGCTCAAAAGAGGTATAACTGACTCCCCTTCTCTGTTTCCCCAATCATTAACTAACTTCCCCAAAAAGAAGTCAGGATCTACTTGACACCTCTTAAGTTCCATCATCTCCATAACACTGGCTTGAGTAAAGATCTACTTTACTCAAAGTTGTTCCATATTTTCTTCCAAAATATGGTCCTACCCCCTTGTAACAGCCTAAGTTCTCCCGAACTTAGCGCTTTCTTATCATCTCCATATTAACCACTAATATTATTATTTAGCTCCCTATTCTTCCCATCCCCTTAGTAATATTAAGTAAAATCCCCCTACGTAATATCCCTCCCCTTGGTTGAAAAATAACCATAAGTTCTCTCGGGAATTGCTCAGTTTATCAGAAACTCAGCAAGAACCCCGACCTCCAAAACCACCTTCCAGATACGATGGACTCCTTCCTAAGTATAAAATCCCTCCGAGGTAATCAGACCCATTCTGAAACCTCAAGTACCCTTCACACCCACTTACTTGCTCTTTCCTCCTCAAAGTCGTTTTCGCATCGCACCTTCGCACTCTCATCTTCATACTAATCATCACCCATCTGTTCCCCACCGATGCGATATTGCGATATCGGCGATCGGCGATCACAAACGCTAAGTGTCCAATCCATTCACCTCTCAGTCTCCGCCGATGCGATATTACAATATCGTCGATCGGCAGTCGCAAGCGCCAAGTCTCCAAACCAATTCCCCCTCGTTCCCCGCCGACGCGATATCGCGATATCGCATCGGAGTCTTCTCACCTCAGCACGTCCAGTATCTCACCACGTCGCTCTATACCAGGGACCCACAGCTGACGTCATCTGCCATACAGACGACGCCATGCTTACGTCAGCATCCAGAAAAGCCGAAAAAGCTTCGCACAGGAAGAAAAATCGCACTTCAGAGCTCCATATCAAGAAACGGAGGCAGTTTCTGATGCGCGATTAGTGCGAAGCGCTAATCGCGCATCGATACGGGAAATAGGCCATTTCGAGGAATCTTCAGGGAATCTTCTGATTGCTGAGCCCATTGCGCGCCGAAAGAGCCCGAAAATCGCCCGATCGTGCCAAAGGATCCGGTTTGAAGACAGCAGCAAATCAATCACAGAGTTTAAAGTGTATCAGATCAAATCAGCAGGCATCAAGTGTGTCAAAGAGTATCAGTCGACGGCGGAAGCCATCAATGTAGCGGCAAAGTGTATCAGAGAATATCTTGAGTAGCGTCCTGAAGCAAGAGAAAATTGAATATCTTCCAGCAGATTCATAGAAGGAGAGCGAAACCACTTGAAGCTCTCAAATCATCATCATTGCACATTCAATTCACACCAAAGCCGAACTGCAGCCCCGAAGCACATTCACTCCAGCAGCACCACATCTAGTCCCCAAGGGCCACCTCGTCACCTGTTCCGATCCAGCTGCCCCCAGCGCAGCCAAAAAGATTTACTAGCATTTAATTCCAGCAGCATTTAGATTTTTGGAGAGTTCTAGACAGACCTGTCAAGGTCACTTGTAATGATGTCTTTCCGATATTTTGTTTATAAATACCACCCTAAGCAATGTTGTGAGGGGTTGGTTGGTTGGTAGTAGTTGTTGGTCAGTCTTCTTTCCAGCATTTTCTCTGAGCAAAGACTCGCACTGTAACTGTCATATTTTTCCATAATCAAAGATTGCTGAAAGCATGGATTGCGAAACAACCTGATGTTTTATCTTGGCCAAGGAATGATCACGGAATTCCTGTGTCTCTACATGATCCAATAAGTGTTTTTCTTCCCTGTTTTATTTTATGTTTTATCACCTTTCCGCCTTTCTAAATTGCAGGAAAAAAGAATAGCTTAAGATTTGTTTCATTACACCTTAAGTTCAATTTCTGCATTTTTCAATGTTTTCTTCAGAAAAAGTTATGAGCTTGTATTCTTAAATGATCTGGTTTACCCTGTTTCTTTCACATATGAGTGCATGTCTTTGGAATTCTTAACTGCTCTGGGATCCCACTCATCCACTTCTCCTCTTTGTCAGCATGATGAAATGATTCTCTTTTGCCTTTCATCCCTGATGTTCATTCCGTACTTTCAGCAGACCGAGTATTGTATCCTGTGCGGTTATCCCGCTCTGTATCCCCTTGTGACCAAGAAAACGCTCGCATGCCTCAATCTGTGACTCCATGCCCAATGGTTCGAAACTTATAACACCTTACTGTGCCTCTTTTTTCGAGAATCCTACCTTCTTTCCAATCACAGTCAACATTCCCTTGAAGTCAGAAAGCTAGCCTAAAATCATCAACTATGGTTGAATCTAAAGGAGAGAGCCCTCTCCGATTGCAGGTGGGCTAGAACCTGATCTCAGAAGATTGGTTTGTGGTTACCTCGGCTGTATCCCTATTAGGAGCCTAGGAACAAGCTGAGTGATAACATAATGGCGGCTCCACTGGGGAACTCCTCAGATAAATCAATGAAACCAATCTGCAACTCTACAGTGGAGGAAACTGACTTGTAAAAGCCTCGGTCGACCTATATCTGCGCACTCCATTGGGGATTCAAGCGCTCTGTTCATCTTTAAACCCCACTAGAGGAAGTGCTCCTATTTTTCAAAGCTTGTCATGCTTAGTTCTGATCTTTGATGGTGGACAGAGATCAGGCACTTCAAAGTCTAGAGATCCACCTGGCGACTCCACTTCAATTTCAATCAAAGGCTCCACTGAGGAACGAACCAAATGTTACAGCCAAGTACCCCATGTATTAACAACAAGAGAGAATGACTAAATCTTGGGAGGAACTTTCGATAGAAGAAGCTTTAGAAAAATGCAGAGAAATTTTATCAGAGTTTGAGCTTAATGACGAATTTTTCAGAACGGTATTGTCAAAAATACCAGGCGGCCAGAATAAATTGTTCCTTAAGTTTGTTGTGGAAAAATATGAGAATGAAATTGAACTCTTGGGAGCTCAAAGATAGTGTTATATTTTCCGCAACCCTCGAGAGTTTTACCAAAATCTTCCTCCTTTAGTTCAACAGGAAATAGTGTTGTCTCCTGAATTACAGTTTGAGTATGATCTGGGTTCCAAGGGAAAGACAGAAGGATCAACGGCTAGGGTCATTACCGAAGATGTAGGTGATCCTTCCAGCCCAAAGAACCCAGAATCATGCCTACGCTTCCATGCCTCTATTCAGGAGAGAACACTGTAGCCTGAGGACCTGAGGATTCTGTGTGATCTGGGATCCAAGGGAAAGACAGAAGGATCATCTGCTAGGCTCATTACTGAAGATGCAGCTGCTCCCCTCGACCCAGAAGATCCTAAATCATGCCGAAGTCTCCCATCCTCAACTCAGGAGAAGATGCCGCTACCTGCTGATTCACAAACTCTGCATGATTCTATTGAAGATCAAGAAGGAGCAGAAGAAGTTCTCTCACAGGGTAAGTTCATCGATCCAATCGAAGATTACATGGAACTTTGGCTTAACAAAATTTTGCTAACGTGTTTTCTCAGTGAAGACCGTATGCTTCAGCGGCAAGTGATGGAGGCCACAATTTTGGTTGTAAAGGCATAAGCCTGGATGATGCTTTTGCATTCAGAAACGATCAGTCAGCAAGTTTATCTCGTTTCACAGTTGCTTAAATGGCTGCACTGGTTGTTTGATTTTACCTAACGGCAAAGTAGCTGCTGGTTAGGTTAGGTAGGTAGAAGGAATAAAGCGGCCGGAGACAATAAGTTTTGCAGAAGACAGTAAGAAAACTAAAAACCAAGGCGTTCTGGCCTACTGTTCTTGACTTCTCGCAAGGAGAAGCCATCCCCGAGTGGAGCCACTATTAGCTCCTGCTGCAGTAGGTATTCATTTTTCATGATTGACATTCCACATGCCAAATATGTCGTACTTTGCTTGCTGCAATGCTCCATATTTGCTCAAACAGCCTCCAAATGAAGAAGGCTACTTCAAGTTCATTCAATTGCCTTCAAATTTTGTAAATTTATCCCGGTATCACTACTTTTAGTTAAAGGGAGGTCCAAACAGTTTAATCCTAGTCTCCCTAGTTTAAATTTCATGTTTTAGAATATAGAGATTGTAAATCTATCCAAACAGTTTAATCTTGGCAGATCCTTAGATAGGTAGAGAAACAGAAGAGCCCAACAGCTTAATCTGGGCTCCGGAAGAAATAAGGGTAGTATGTAGATAGGAAAGCATCAAAAGAAAAATGTATGATGGGTTTGCAAGTCTAAGTGGACCCCCAAACAAAAGAAGAAAAAATTCTCGGCAAGTAGGCTGGGTAGGTAGTTATGAGGCTGTTGAATTACTGACCAGTTCCAAGTTTTTCAGGTATCATATCAGGCAGAACATAATCAGCAAAGATTTGTAAGCAAAAAGGCTCAAATGAGGTATAACTGACTCCCCTTCTCTGTTTTCCCAATCATTAACTAACATCCCCAAAAGAGGTCAAGATCTGCTTGACGCTTCTTAAGTTTCATCATCTCCATAAACACTGGCTTGAGTAAAGACCTCCTTTACTCAAAGTTGTTCCATATCTTCTCCTGAAGTATGGTCCTACCCCCTTGTAACAGCCTAAGTTCTCCCGAACTTAGCGCTTTCTTACCATCTCCATATTAACCACTAACATGATTATTTAACTCCCTATTCTTCTCGTCCCCTTATTAATATTAAGTAAAATTACCCTATGTAATATCCCCCCCCCCTGGTTGAAAAATAACCATAACATCCCCCGGGAATTGTTCAGTTTATCAGAAACTAAGCAAGAACCCTGACCTCCAAAACCACCTTCCAGATACTATGCACTCCTTCCAAAGTATAAAGTTCCCCCGAGGTAATCGGACCCCTTCCGAAACCTCAAAAGCCCTTCACACCCACTTACTTACCTTTTCTCCTCAAAACCGTTTTCGCGTCACAACCTCGCACTCTCACAATCATGCAAAACATTGCCCATCCGTCCCCCGCCGATGCGATATCGCGAAATCGGCGATTGGTGATCACAAACGCCGAGTGTCCAATCCATTCACCTCTCCATCTTCGCTGATGTGATATCGCGATATTGCATATCGGCAGTCGCAAGCGCCAAATGTCCAACCCAATGATCCCCCTCTTTCCTCGCCGACGCGATATCACGATATCGCATCATAATCTCTTCACCTCAGTCTGTCCAGTATCTCACCACGTTGTGCTGTACCAGGGACCCACAGCTGACGTCATCCACTGTACAGTCGACGCCATGCTTACGTCAGTAGCTAGAAAAGCCGAAAAAGCTTCGTGCAGGGATAAAAATCGCACTTCAGAGCTCCAGATCAAGAAACAGAGGCAGTTTCCGATGCGCGAAATTCACGCATCGCTACGGGAAATAGGCCATTTCGAGGAATCTTCAGGGAATCTTCTGATTGCCGAGCCCACTGCGCGCCGAAAAAGCCCGAAAATCGCCCAATCGTGCCAAAGGATTTGGTTTGAAGACAGCAGCAGATCAGTCACAGAGTTTAAAGTGTATCAGATCAAATCAGCAAGCATCAAGCGTGTCAAAGAGTATCAGTCGACGGCAGAAACCATCAATGTAGTGGCAAAGTGTATCAGAGAATATCTTGAGCAGCGGCCCAAAGCAAGAGAAAATTGAATATCTTCCAGCAGATTCAGAGAAGGAGAGCGAAACTACTTGAAGCTCTCAAATCATAATTATTGCACATTCAATTTGCACCAAAGCCGAACTGCAGCCCCGAAGCACATTCACTCCAGCAGCACCGCATCTGGTCCCGAAGGGCCACCTCGTCACCTATTCCGATCCAGCTGCCCCCAGCGTAGCCTAAAAGATTTACTTGCATTTAATTCCAGCAGCATTTAGATTTTTGAAGAGGTCTAAGCAGACCTGTCAAGGTCACTTGTAATGATGTCTTTCCGATATTTTGTTTATAAATACCGCCCTAAGCGATATTGTGAAGGGTTGGTTGGTTGGTAGTAGTTGTTGGTTAGTCTTCTTTCCAACATTTTCTCTGAGCAAAGACTCGCACTGTAACTATCATATTTTTCCATAATCAAAGATTGCTGAAGGTATGGATTGCGAAACAACTTGCTGTTTTCTCTTGGCCAAGGAATGATCACGGAATTCCTGTGTCTCTGCATGATCCAATAAGTGTTCTTCTTCCCTGTTTATTTTATGTTTTTATCACCTTTCCGCCTTTCTAAATTGCAGGAAAAAGGAATAGCTTAAGATTTGTTTCATTACACCTTAAGTTCAATTTCTGCGTTTTTCAATGTTTTCTTCAGAAACAGTTATGAGCTTGTATTCTTAAATGATCTGGTTTACGCTGTTTCTTCACATATGAGTGCATGTCTTAGGAATTCTTAACTGCTCCGGGATCCCACTCATCCACTTCTCCTCTTTGTCAGCATGATGAAATGATTCTCCTTTGGCTTTCATCCCTGATGTTCACTCCGTACTTTCAGCAGACAGAGAATTGTATCCTGTGTGGCTATCCCGCTCCATATCCCCTTGTGACCAAGAAAACGCTCGCATGCCTCAATCTGTGACTCCATGCCCAATGGTTCAAAACTGATAACACCTTACTGTGCCTCTTTACTCGAGAATCCTACCTTCCTTCCAATCACAGTCAACATTCCCTTGAAGTCAGAAAGCTAGCCTAAAATCATCAACTAATGTTGAATCTAAAGGAGAGAGCCCTCTCCGATTGCAGGTGGGCTAGAACCTGCAATCAGAAGATTGGTTTGTGGTTACCTCGGCCGTATCCCTATTAGGAGCCTAGGGACAACCTGAGTGATAACATAATGGCGACTCCACTGGGGAACTCCTCAGATAAATCAATGCAACCACTCTGCAGCCTTACAGAGGAAGAAACCGAACTTTGATCGGCCGACCTGTGTGGTTGTATATTTTGAGAAAATTTTCAAAGATATATTAGAAGCTGGCTCCTAGGAAACAGACACGTAATACACGATCAAATCCTGATCCAAATAACCCGCCCATCGTTGGAAATCCTAATTTAATTCCTAAGATCGTCAGGGAACAAAAACAAAAAGATTGTCAGACCCCTGTTAGTCCTTAAACAGTTCAGCCAATTGTTGTACCAACCCCTGTCAAAGTTCTATTCCGGTCTACCCCGAATTCCCCTGGCTCATCACCCCCTTCTCCAAGTAGCTCTTCCACACCTCGACCCCATATCCCTACCCCTTCGGCTACTCCCTCTTCCCCTGTTATTCCTGTAATCCCCCTCGCCTTAGGTGTTCCGCTCATCCCCATCATCATGGCTAGATATGCACCATTACAACTACCTGCTAATCCCGGGGCAATGCCTCAGGACTATCAATCGAAAATCACTTACTTCGATGGCACAACCTCTTGCACCGCCCTACAACATACAAAGAAAATGCAGGATTATTTCGAAAGTTATGAGATAGACGAGGATAGCGTAAGAATGAAGATCTTTGTTCAAAGTCTGACTGGTGATGTCAGAACCTGGTTTAGGGCACTCCCACCTAATTCAATACTAAATCCGGAAGCCTTATACCAAACCTTCATTAACAGATGGGAGAAAAGGAAGGACCCCCTGCACATACTATCTGAATATGAGTCTATCAAGAGAGGACCTGGGGAAGCTGTCCTGGATTACTGTGCTAGATTTAACAATGTTTACAATGCGATACCACCAAATTTAAGACCTCCACCGGACCTTGCTTTATACAAATTTCCGGATGGCTTTGATGCTGAGATGGCGTATCAATTAAGGGAAAGAGCCCCCCAAAGCCTCGCAGAAATGCAAGACGCCGCAGTAAGCGTAGAAGCAAACCTAATCGCTAAAAGAAACAGAACCAGATCCAAGAGAAAAACCACTTTCAAAGAAGAACCCTCCTCTCTCGAGCAGAAACTTGATGCAGTCATCAGTTCCATGAACAGGATGGGAGATAGATTAGACAACGTGGAGAGAAAAAAATCATGGGAAAATCAACAGCCCAATGTCGCGAGGAACCCAAACTTCAGAAAAACCCAAAACTTGAACGTAGGTAGGGCCAATCAGGATCACGACATCAGACCTCCTTTCCAAGAAAACTTTGCTGAGGCATCTACATCTGCTGATCCCACAGACGGGACCCTAATGAACCTGGTTGATTCAGAAAATGGACAGCAATCCTCCTTCACGGAAGAAAACCGACCATACCTTAATATAGAACAATCCGCACTAAATCGGGAGAGTCCTTTGACTTTAAACAGGGGTATGACACTGCTATATACGAGGTACATAAGCAATACAAACTAAGAACACGGACTGTCAACGTGTTTCCGCCCAGCAAGGCAAAGGAGGGCAAGCAGCCCAACAAAGCTAGAGGGAAAAGCACCAACGGACAAACAACTGACAACCATGTCCCAAATTCTCAACAAGTTATTGTGGAAGATGTAACAGATACACATGGTTCTATGGAGCAGCCTCTGCACTCTTCCCATCCTGAAAAAGACCTGGAGAGCATTCTCGAAAATATTCCCAGAACGGAGATACCACGGACAGTCATACATAGTGATACGGATGCTCCAAAAGGAAATACAGAGAGTACGCCTGACAAAGAAAAATTCACCAGTGTCAATACCCGGAACCCAGTAGAAAAACCATTCAGCCTAGAAATCAAAATTGGAAAGCTTAAAATCTCCATTCCCCTCTCAGAACTGGCTAAGCATGCTATATATAGACAACAAATTCAAAAATCGCTTCAATTTCCTGAAGTTAGGGATGATGTAAACATTCTAGATGACACCCCTGAACTACTGTTCGGGTCAGAGGTTGACGAAAAATCAACATTTGGACCTGTTCCGCCTTTCTATATCAGCCTGCACATACATGATAAGATACTGCACAATGCTATGTTTGACTCAGGCGCCTCACACAACCTCATGCCCAAAGCTGTAATGGAAAAGTTGAACCTCGATGCCACCCGACCCTATAAAGATCTGTATTCGTTTGATTCAAGTCAGGTCAAATGCCTAGGCTTAATCAAAGATCTTTGCGTATCCCTAGTCCAATTTTCCCGAACAAACGATCTTAATGGACGAAGTAGTTGCTGACATCCCACGAAGTATGGCATGCTACCATCCAAATCAGGGAGAAACAAATGCAAGGATCCCTTCAATCACCTCCTTACGCCACTATATCCGTCTTTGGGCAACCAAAGAGACTTTATAGGGAGACACTAATGAAATATGTGGTAAGTAGTGAGGAGAAACCCCAAAATTTTCCGATATACTCGATCCATTCTGATATGGATTCTTTTATCTTGTTTAACAATAATACAAGTCTTCCAACTCCTGATAAACCGCTATCCCTAGAACAAGAGACCAATGCTAGTGAGGGACCAGTTGCCAACTCGCATGAAATTGTCTCAACAGCCAGGGTAACCAGCACAGGACATGAAGAAAATCCCCAAACAGAGTCACCAGCTCATCCGCTCCGCATGCCCCTCAAATCCCCAATACACGCCTTGGACCAGAGGTCTCATGGTATTTAGAATTTGATGGTGCAGTTAACAAGTTAGGAGCAGGGGCTGGAGTGTGGATTTACAATACTCACGAGAATCATGCACAAGGCCACGCCTATAGACTCAAGTTTAGATGTACAAACAACATGGCAGAATACGAAGCCCTTCTCTTAGGTCTCAAGCTGCTCAAAACCTTGGGAGCTACCATAATTTCCATCCTAGGTGATTCGGACCTCATTATACAACAGATAAAGGGCAACTTCGTCGCTAATGATAGTAGAATGAGAGCTTACAGAGCCGCTGCCAGCGAATTGCTTAATGCCTTCAGTGATTTTGAGTTGGCCAAAATCGCATGAGAGCATAATATTCACGCTCATAGCCTAGCTACCTTCGCTAGCACATGCAGGCTTCCCTTCGAACCAAGTCACCGCTTCACTGCAGAAGTAAAACACAGACCGTCAATTCCTAACAATGTCGAGAGTTGACAGGTATTCCAAGATGATGTCCAGATTAACAATTTTTTGACTCTGGAAGGTGAATTCTCTAGCACCAACATTGACATGGACGTTACACCAGAAACACAACAGTTAGCAGAAGAAGATCGCCTGAACCTAACAGCCACCATGGCTGAACAGATACTCAGCCCAACTATTTTTGACAGCACAAACATAGGGCAACTGAAACAGTCTTTCTCACCTAAGGCAGCCGAGGTAGAAGAAGAATTTATGGACCTAAAAGGAAATGTTTTGCCTGCTGGCCTTACCCCATTGGAAGACATGTTTGATGACAACGATGTGGCCACAAAACCAAAAATGGAACCTTTGGATGCCGCCATAGAAGAATACAACATAGGAACAGCAGAACATCCCAAGATGATTAAACTTTCTAAAAACCTGCCTCCTGACCAAAAACCTAAATATGTGGATCTGTTCAAAGAATTTCCAGACGTATTTGCCTGGAAGTTTGAGGACTGAAAGTCCTATGACACTTCAGTAATCCAGCATACCATCCCTAAGGGCCGAACCAAACCGGTTCATACAAACTCAGAAGAATAAACCATGCTTCTCCCTATGATTGAAAAAAATAAAAAGAATGTTTGAAGCAGGGATCATTGCGCCTATCAGATTCTCGGAATGGGTATCCAACTTAGTTCCTACCAGGAAGAAAACAGGAGAGATAAGACTGTGTGTAGACTTGAGAAATCTAAACCAAGTCTCCCTAAAAGACCACTACCCGTTACCTAAAATGGACCACATCTTGCAAAGAGTAGTGGGTTCTTCTAGGATCTCTCTACTTGACGGATTATCAGGATTTAACCAAATTCTTGTTCACCCAGGCGATCAGGACAAAACAGCTTTTACCACACCCTGGGGAACGTTCAAATACGTTAAAATGCCTTTTGGGCTGAAAAACGCTGGCGCCACCTTTCAAAGGGCAATGGATATCGCGTTCGCTAAGGAGATACATGATTTCCTTGTGGTTTACTTGGATGACCTAACCCCATTTTCCAAATATGACTTACAACACCTTAAGCACTTAAGGAAAATTTTCATCACATGTAGGAAATACGACATTTCCTTGAACCCAAAGAAGTCCCTGTTCGACCTGGAGGAAGGAAGGTTATTAGGGCATATAATATCAAAAGATGGGATCAGAATCGACCCAGAAAGAATTCAGGCTATCCTCCAAATCCCTTACCCAAGAAACACGAAAGAGTTACAAGGATTCCTCGGAAAAATCAACTTCCTGAGAAGATTTATCCCCAATTTAGCTGAGTTAATAAGGCTATTGAGCAACATGCTAAAAAAGGACGGCAAGGTGAGATGGTCCCTTGAGGCCAAGCAAGCTTTCGAGAGTATAAAAATGGCCTTGAATCAAACACCTGTCCTTACCAGTCCTCAATTTGACAGAGACTTTATCATTTTTTCTTTCGCATCAGAACATACCATAGCCGCAGTCCTTCTGCAGAAAGATGATCAGGGCAATGAGAAACCAATAGCTTTCTTCAGCCGA
>APFE030306138.1:0-19646 GCA_000404065.3 Pinus taeda
GCAATATGGCAGACCTTGCCCCAAAGATGATAGAAGTCTTGAATTATAGGAATAGTTCTCAGCTGATCCAAATGGGAATCGCTAACAGAACTGAAACTATTTCCATAATTAAGAGGACCACAACAATGAATAACCTAATTCAAACACTGGACAGAAGGGTACATGATATGCAAGCAGATATAACTAAGTTCTAGAATAGGTTCACAGCCCTGCAGGAGAAAGGGCTTCCCAGTTTAGAAGAATCAGGAAAGCTTCTCTCTTATGAGAAGTACATCAAAAGAATAAGCACTTTTTCAGCCATGCAGATTGCTGAGGCTTCTGGATCATCTACAGCAGGCCCATTGACAGGACAAGTTCTTTTTAATAAATTAGATAATTTGTTTTTTATTAAAAATGAGGTAGCACATTTATTTGATAAACCTCCTGATTTCTATAAGTACACTGAAGCTGATGAGACCGTAGGGTCAATTTTGAAGCACCAGCTTCCTCATCCAGACACATGGCATGACTTGGTAAAGCTACTTTTGAACCAAGGCTGAAGAAGGAAAAAACTTTATTGCAGCAATACAGTCCATATTGCACCTACAGGTGGACAAAGCCATGATAGCAAGCATAAAGACACTGATCCAACTCAGCACAGGTACTCAGCATCAGCAGCAACATCAGCAGGTACAGGTGGCAAGGCCAAGAAAGATACAGAAAATCGGAAGTAACAAAGCACTTCAATGCTTCATTTGTGAAAAGCCGCGCAGTTAAACTCCGCAGTACTCAAAGGTCAAAAGTTTATCTTGTCAGGAGTTAATAGCTTTAAAGAAACATTTACACTTATAATAACTTCTCATCTACTTTCTCTGTACAAGTGTAAGAGATATTTTCCTCTCAGATGACTCCATTCCTGAGATATTTTTTGTATGTAAACTCTATATATTGACCCTCGCATTTGTTGAGAAGGGTTGGACTCCGGATGTAAGAAATTCTCCTGATATCTTCTCTGTTTCTCTGATATTATAAACCTTCAGACAGTTTAATACAAAGGCAGTGGAATTTCTACAAAGTGTTGGTCTATTGATCTCTTGGTGGTGTGTGGCTTAAAGCAGCAAGATTCCTGTGCATTACATGGTTCAAATAAGTTTTCTTCATGACTCTTTATTTCACCTGTGGTTCCTGTTATTTCATATGTATTTCATGTTTTCTATGCGTTTGAACTCTAGATAGTAAGGAAAAAGGATAGTATCAGGACTTGGTCATTGACTACCCTGAGCTCAATCTGAACTATCTCATATGTTTGCTTCTGATAAGGTGTTTTAAAGCGTAATTCTTAACTGCTACCTTTAAACAACCATATCATCACTGTGTATTGTTGTTATAGGAATTCAAGTCATTGCTCCTAGGATAACAAGCCTCGTTCACAAATATACAGCTTAAGTAAGGAAATCTTAATTGCTCATTACTAGTTGTATTCACCTCATGCTCACTATTTACGGTTTGTTTCATGAAATGCACACAGGCCCTGTAGCTTTCCTCCTCACCGAAATCAAGATTTCAAGAGAAAACAGTCCCAGACCCCATTGCCCAATGGATTAATCTTACCTGCTGATACACTTTACAGGAATCAGAAGCATCCTCCCAACCAAACACTCAAAAACAACCAAAAACCTCACCTCATAACTAGCCTAAGACCCTCACTGAAAGCAGTGACAGACCTAATAGAGAGAGCCCTCTCTGACTGCAGCTGGGCTAGAAGCTGTAGCCCAAAGATTGGTTAGTGGTTACCCCGGCCGTATTCTCCTAGGAGTCAAGGAGAACAACCTGGGTGTTAACAGGTGGATAGTCAAAGAAAACTACACAATTTTCGGGAGGAGCAATAAGCTGACTAACAAGGGGACTGACTGACAGAACTGTGTAATTTATAGAGACAATGCAGTGATAGGCAGTGGGTTCCTGTCCCTCATGTCTACACAATTTATTCAGTCAGTGGAGGTGGGCATGATGATATCTTGTGTGCAAATTTTTGGAGGAGTGAAGCTCGAGGTCACTGCTTGGTCAAACTCTCTGGTTGACCAGCGAGAGGCTTGATGGATTAGCTTGTGGGCAGCGCAGATTGAGATGAATTCTTGGGAAAATTTTTTGCTATTCTAGGTGACAATTATCCTGATTGATTTTAGGATTACGCAGTGCAAACTACCTTGAGGGAGCCTCAAGCTCTGCACAATTCTAGGAAGCAGTACTTGGTCACTGAGGGTTGAGACTCTGCAGTGCAGCTCAGTGTAGGTCTGGCTGATGGAGAGTGGTCTGGTCGACAAATATTCCTCAAAATGACTAAGTGTGTGAGTGATTGAACTCATGTATGCATGACCTTATGAACACACACTCAACATGACATGATGATAGGACACCTTGAACCAACAAGACAACACATCCTTAGTTTGATTGACCAAAGGGTGTGGGCGACAAGTGTGACACTTGAGATAGATTGTCGAATGACTACGATGACACTTGTGTGACATTGCATACAACTTCATTTGTGAGTTTGACATATGGTTACATAGCGAATACAACTTGTACACATGAAGACAGACCTTGAACATAATCAGAACATTATTGCAAGCATGACATTGCAACCAACATGCTAAAAGACGGCTGATGAACGGTTAATCGAGGAGGGTGCAAAGACTCGACACAAGCTCATGGGATGAGCCCAAGTGTTTGAAAACAACAATGAAAAATCCAAGGAAGGCTCTGAAATTGGATTCAAGCCAAAACTTTGGAGGGTGTTGCAACCGCTACAACACTTGGCAACACATTGGTTGAATACTAGTGTTTGTGTTTCGGTCCATTGACAACACAGGGCCTTTGTCCATCAGGGAGTATTGAATCACTATGTGGGTTACTTTGGCTTCCCCACTTACCCCATGGATAGACATGGTTCACTCTCTTCCAACTTAGTCAAACACAACAACAAGTTTCAGCTTGATCACATTGTTTCAAAATCGAGGTGGGTAGGTTGGCTCATGAGTTTAAAATTTTTAGAGTATAAGTTTTCATCTCTGGTGTTTCTCTACTGCCAGTAGGCTTGGGTAGTACCCTGGTAGAGTCATGTAGGAACACACGCATTGCTCCACTTCCAGCGAGCCTAGTCAGTACTCCAGTGGAGTTGCATTCTTCACCTCTCTACACATGAAGCCTTTTTCCTCTTTCACCTTTATATTTTTGAAAAGAGGATTGTACATAGGCACTTATTTATTTTTGGGGCAGAAGAGGGATCTTGAATTATTAAGAGCAGAAGAGGTTGTTTCTTCACATAAGCATGTAAGACCTCTGATATAGGTTTGCTCGTTTAGATTTTTCCCTTCTTGATTTCTACTAGTTAGATGAGCTTGAACACATGGAGTAAAATACTTATTATAAGCATGGGTTTTCCCAATATGAACACAGGTTCATGTTTGGACCAAAGCTTCCCCTGCAAACAACTCGTATTTTCCATCAAGACTTAATTGACCAAAGGTTACAACCATGTGAAAAGAAGATGGACACAAGACTGGTCAAGTGTTGCAGTGTCACAAGACTCTTTGGATCTCAACCTAATACTCATTCAAAAGCGAGAACTCAGTAGAGGGCAACAATTATCGACTATTTTTTCAACTTATCTCCCTACAATTTTACTCAAATTTCAAGTGGGAGCTCTTGATCGATGTGTAATTTAATTTCACATCTAAGGAGTACCCATGTTGTGTTGGCTTATTAGGGTCTAACCCAGGTTTAGAGTTAATTAGCCAAACAAATCCCTGTACTACTGGCCCTTCCAGCAAGAGTCTGCGGAGCGCGGATTGAGATCTCTCCTGAAGTAGTATGGGGCGGTGCTGGAACCAGGTTTCCACACCCTTGAGATGTCTGAGGGATTGATTTGGTCCAACTGAGAGTCTGTTTAGGCAGGTTACTTCGCGCACTTCCCTGGCCTTCGTGCCCTGATATATTTGCCTTTGTGCAGTCCTAATCGGGGCTGAGGGGCTTCTGCACTGCTGGAGCAACGATCTATATTAATTCCCTAAGTCACACCAGAGATCTTAATTATCTTCTTACACCAGTTAGTTATCTTCCCATAACTAGATGCCTTATGTTATATTTACTTATTCATCATATTCGTATGAGTTCGCTTAGTAAATAAATATTAAACTTGAAATTCATACCCAATACTACATAAGACAAGAAAAGATACACATAAATATGGTAAAACTTCTCTTTTATTAATGCTTCCAATGGTTACAGACTTGACCTGCCCTGTGCACTCAGCTTCAGTGGTCTGTGCACTCAGCTACGGACTACTAGGCCTCTATGCACTTAGTTCTAGAGCCTTCTCCTACTCTACGACCCAAAGACATGACTTACACTTTGAATCAATGCTTCTATTCCTTCTATTGATTCATTTATTCATTTCTTTCTTACACTTAGATCCTTGCTCTATTTATACAATCCCATGGTCCGCGGACCATGGGTAGATATTTCAAACTGACATTACATTACAAAAGCAAGGGCAGTCAACACTGTGACTCCATTATGACTTCGCACTCCGCACCCACAAATCACGAAATCTTTACAATGGACTTAGTCAAAGCTTGGGCTCTAAGCCCCAAAACATGCCTTGGGGGGATTCCACTCCCAACAGGCCCCCAACAAAAACATCATGACTCGCCCTCGAGTCACTCTGTCGATGTGAAGATCTTTCCATGGAGACCCTCCAACTCTACTCAAACGGCTGCAAGGTTGGTAGCGCACTGAGCGGCTGCTTACTAGATCTCCTATACATGTTGTTTCGAGGTTGTGGTGTTGGAACTGCTTCCCTGGATCTTTTCTTGCGTCCCCTACATTTGCACGAGCTTGCCTTCAATTTTTGTTGTAATGAAGAAGGCCTCGTCAAACCAAGGCTGAATGAGTGCCTTCAAAACCGCTTCTCTATGTTGTGTTGCATCCACTTGCTTTTCACCAGCTTGGTTTTTGCACTCGTGCAAGCCTTTGGGTGAGGGCCACCATCTGTACGGTCCCTTTGACACTGGCGTACTACTGCTGGAGCTCACATGCCTTTGTCTCTAAGTGCTGGATGTTAGGGTCCTCCTGCAAATTAGTAAGGACCTCGAATGACTCTTCCAACATCTTGGTGCAATCCCTTACTGCATTGCAGATCTCTTCCATCCCTAATGTAATGGCGCTAACGCGATGTTCTCTTACTTCTGGAGGGGTGGATGACTGCGCCTTCAACCGCAACTCTGCTATCTGAAGGTTTAGCTCTAGCTGAACCTTGGTCATTTCTTCTCACGCCTCAAGCACCCCTGCTACTACTATTTGGATGTGCGTCTCTGCTAGTGCTTCTATTGGGATGGCCAGCTCAGGGACCATCTCGTAGGCTTCTTCTAGCACCTGTACCATCTGCTTATTCTGCAACATGACCTTGTCGCACTGCAAGCTTAACTGCTCCATGTTGATCTTCTACTTGTTCAACACCTGCAATGCATGGCTCTCCTTAGACCATAGTTCTGCAGTAATCTCATCCTGCAGAACATAGAGCATCTCCCGTGGGAGCGCAACCATGTTGATTCCAATGCCTTTAAGTGAACTAACCATAGGCCTGTCGGCCTCATTTGTTGTAACTAAGGCCCCTTTTGGCAGCACTATGGTGTTGGTTGTCCGATCACGTAGCATTTTATCAGCTGCAGCTGTCCCTAGGTGAGGCCGCTCGAAAGAATACCAACCTAAGGAGTGTGCACCTACAACTCCTGAATCTATACTCAGAGGGCCCCCAACACAATCTAATGCTCCTTCGCAAAGTTCAGGAGGGCCTCGGGAGGGACGTCGCGCACCATATCACCTATGTCATGCAGATCTCCCTCCGTAAGGGTGATCAGGTCGATAGATAGTTTAGACACTTTGACCTTCCTGCACGGCCCCATCCACTTGCTCGGGTGCTAGTGCTTCAGTTGTGTTGACATTGTTTGTGGGTCCGCGCAGCCCTCTTCTTCCTCTATTTCCATCTCTTTCTCCTGTTCATGCGAAGGCAACTTCTAGCCCTAGCGCGCTTTCTTGGTTGCCTCCTGTGTTGTTACTGTTGCAGCCTTTTTCTGTTCTGTTGCTGCCTATGCAGTGTCTTGTGCCTCCTGTGCATTTGCTACCACTGCTGCTTACCTTTCTTTTCTACCAACTGTGCCATGCGCAGTTTGGCCTCCTCTCTCTTCTTTTGCGTAGCAGTCTTCTCCTTCACAGTGATGTCTGGGGCGCGCCCCTTCTGTGACCATGTCTCTAGTACATTGAAAATCACATCATAGTGGCCATAAAGGGTAGCTCACTACATTTCTTGTTTGGGTCCTTGCGCGCTCTAAGATATATGCTGTGGAAGTCCACTTTAAATTTTTCAAAACTTTGTAGGGTGTTGTAGATAGTGGGTGATAACCCTAGCTTGCGGTTAATCCCCATTCTGATGTTCATCTCCATGAACACCCAGAATATCTTACTGCCGCAGATCCGGTTCACTTCCTTAGTGGCCCATAGTGAAATGTACTTTGCGGCCTTCGGCACATCCCTTGCAATTGTGGGGAACTGGCTGTCCACTGGAAATTCCCCCACCACCAACACTATGGATAATAAAAGTCATGCATAGTGGAAATTTTTTCCTTATTCCTATGCCTCGTGACAATTCTCCAAGAACTCCTTATATAAGAACTTAGACCAGTTAAACTGGACCCATTCCACACACTGCTCAGCAAGTGCCACCACCAGCACAGGTACCTCGTCCATGTGGCACTTCCTCATGACCTTACCCACCAGCATCTGAGTCGCCACCCTAATTACTTTGTTGTTGATACTGGAGATCGTGTAGTGCCTCTTATTTTTTTCCATCTTGTATTTCCTTTTCATGGCCTCCGTGATGGCCAAATCACTGCTCTTCCCTTCCGAAATATTTCCGGGGTCTTCTCTTTTACATGGGAGCCGGGTAATGTGATGGATTAAGTGGTCCGTGATGGGGATGGGCTCCTCTAGCCATAAACACCCACCATGCACTAGATAGAGCAGCTGCCTGATGATGGATATCATTAATGAGGTGCAGTGGAAATGTGGCACCGAGAGTAGGTTTAATAACCCTGCCTTTCCCACTCTGTGTAACCACTTTTGCGGCTCGAATTCTATAACCCCTGCCACAGCGTTCTGCTTGGGTTTCATGAGCTGTGTGGTCTCTAGGTGAGGGAATTTCTCAATGGTCGATGAGATCCCAATCTTTGAAATTCATGTTTAGTACCCGTCCCAGGTGCGTGCCCTCAAAGATGATTTCGTGTGGGAGGAGCAGAGTTTGGAGACAGCTCTTGCTCTCGTCGAGGTCCTTGGGCACTTTTTCCTTCCCCTTTCGTGGGGGGGTATACATGGGAAAATTTGTTGGAGGGTGCACCGACTCAATTTCTACATACATTCCCTCATCCTCGTATTCTTCAATTATTAGGTCCTCTAGGTCTTGCACCTCCTCATTGGTTTCCATGTTAACTAATTTCCCTTTCTCCTCCATCATTAATATGGTGCAAAATGGATTTCTAGGGGACACATCCAACAGAATCATCGGTTGTTTGTCTTTCTTTAGCCTTGGCATGCATGGTGATTTAGGGATTTCCACCACAATCCTAGTGCGTTCAGGGGCATCTTCGATCGTCAGGGCTTGCGCGGCCTCTTCGGTGGTCATCTCTGCAATTTCCCTAGCTTATTCCGAGGCTGCCATCTTGCTTGTCTAGAAATCTCTCGATCGCTCAATCACATGCTCAGTCAATACTCTATATAGGGCAAGCAAGTCTTGGCTCAGAATACGTGGGGCATACAACATCTCAATTCCCAAATTACCAAGTGTTGTTCGCTGGGTAGCCCTTTGTAATTTATAGCATCTTTTGAATTTGAATTCAACAGTTCCTTCCAAATCTAGTTCATTAATGCTTCCTTGGCAGCAGATTTTCCCAATTCTTGCCCATAGAGCGCGTCTTAAATTCCCTCCACCCACTCCATTTGGTCTCAAGTCAAGCATCACATCGTGAATAGTTACTACAATGGCCACTTTTGAGCCAACCCACGCAATAGCGCAACCCCCCTTTCACGATCGCAGACCTTGTGACACTTTGCTCCTGCGTGCAACTCCAACATCGTGTAGCTCCCAGGCAGAGTAGTTTATAGTCTTGCACCTCCTTTCAATTGTCTAGAGTGCTAAGGCTATACTTCCCACAACTATTCAAATAGTTGTGCCACCTGTATAGGTTTCCAACCAGTTATTCATCACTTTTTCTCAGAAACATCCACCTTTTATTGTTACTCACTTTGTCGCACACTTTATCATCTAAAACACACCATCATGGGGGATCCATTTAAGAATATGCATTTCAATCCAAGGCATCAACTGATCAACTCTCTATAGTAGTCCCCAAATTTGTTAACGTGATCATGTGCACAGTATTTTATTACCCTGGTTTCCTTATCGAGAAAATCCTTCTTTATTTCGTCCTCAAGCCTCTTGACTTCTACTTCCACCTAAGTGTTGTTCTCCCCTAATCACACCCTTTCTTTCATAATTTCTTGGAGCCTAATATGACCCTGTCAGATTTCTTCCTTAGGTCCCAAGCATTTTTCTTCGTTCAACTGCATGATCCCTTCTTCCAGGGCTCTGCAAGCCATCATATCTATTAGGGCTGCTATGCACAGACTAGGAAATTTACAGTGTATGGGGATTATAGCATTTTCTCCGTACTCCAGCCTTGGAGGTGTCTGCTCCATCAGTTTCTTTCATGTTGTCCTATATGCCCACAGAACTGCTTGTACACGCAGGTCCCAATCAGTCCACTGCGCATCATATACCTTCTTTAGCACTTCACCTACTTTGTTAAAGGCTTCTATGTGGATAACATTATGCCCACTAGTTCCTTCCATACACCGTTGTTCCAAACTAAGGGGTCGTTCATGCCATTGCCTTGCCCGCATATGCTTACTGACTATGTCTCCTATCACGAAGTCTGTGTGCATCTATGCAAGTTTTGTAACATACGCTTGTATCCATCTGTGCAGGTGTGTGCGTGGATCATTTCATTCGACAATCTTCTCTATTAGTCACATCTGAGGCTTTCCAAACCACATTCACATTATCCTCTTGCATTCGTGCTAGTCCTCAAAGCATCCTTGGTGCATACCCCAACACCTCGTGGGTGTAGCGTGCAATACCTATTTCAAAGCCTCGAAACATAGCTGTTCTGAAACCTCTCTTTCGAATCTATTTAGGAAGTCATCTACCTCGCTTAACCCATCATACATTGGGAGATCCCTTAGCTCTATCGATACATAGCACATTGATCTCGTCATCATGTTACAGTTCAGCGTGGTTACCTCATGTAACTGGTTCTACCAACGCTCTATCACTTTGTCCAAATCTGATGTCCAGGAGATTTCATGCTCCCATAAGATCTGTCCATCCACAATGGGATTAACTGAGTCTTGCTCTCGTGCAGTTAACTTGTAGATGTAGTCCAAGTCATCATTGCTTTCACAGTCGCATACTGGCTCTATGTAGTGCGATGCTTCTGCAAGGTCCAAAGGTACAATTACACGCAGAGATTCTTTTGTCAAAAATCATCCTACACTTCTTTAGGTTTATCACCCCATTCATGTAAGTAGCCCAATCTATCCCTAATAGCACAGGGTAGGGATTGATGTCATCAACAATCTATATCACTTCAAAATTTTCCATCGCACTTACCCCTTCGATATCTACGGTGATTCCTTGTAATCTTCCCATCGGTAGGATCTTTTGCTGGTCTGCCATTCGTAGTTGGATAGGAGACCATTGCAGCATAGGCCTCCCCATGCACTCCCATATCTACTTCTGTAGAACGTTCGCGTCTGATCCTAGGTCCAGAATCACTTGGTCCATCTCATTTTCTCCAACTTGCGTGGTTAATCTCATCTCTCTTCTCGTCGTTGACGCATACTTTCCATTCTTCCAGACTACGCACGGTTCTCTTGGTGCAGTCCCAGTGCATCTATTTATGAGTTCCTGTAGTCCCTTTACAGCGTTGTTGTCATGCAAAAAATTCATGCATGTTTCCAGGAACGTTGTGAACATTGATGGGTCCATTTCCGGCTCCGGTATGTCTTTGCTTCTTGAAGTGGAGGCATCAGCGAATCTCTTCCTTGCTTCCATAAAGGTTTCCTTAGTGCGCTCCAAATCAAACTCTGGTTCTCTCGTCGAAGCCTTGCAAACCCAAGTACTATCTTCAAGCTGCTTGCCTTTGTCATCCCCTATTGTAATTCCACTTGGGAGCACAATATTTACATTAGGGTCTTCCTCGCATGGCTCAAACCTCATCATTTGCAAGTTCTGAGTCGGGGGAGGTTGGAGCGCTCCATTGTCATGCAGCCATGCTATCAGTGTGGGACAATCCTCCGTCTCATGATCAAACAATGTATAATACAAGCATGATGGATGTATTGGATTCTTACAATCATGGGCATAATGTCCTAGCCCTCTACAATTGTAACATATCAGCTATTTGTGACCTCTTCTAGGTCCTCCTCCACCTCTACCTCATTCTCACCCCTGAAATCCAGTTTGCGCCATCTCTGCATTCTGGTCAAGGGGCCACGTTTCGGGATGGACTCTGTAGGTGGAAGTCTTATCCATCATTCGTTCATAACTTCTATAGGTGCGCTCATCATGTCACACTGATCTACAGAAATTATAAAACAACTATTGTGAATTATGTGTGTACTTTTGCAAGAGATTGCAGTTGTCTATAGCATGCTTTCCTCCTATTTGACAAATTGCACACCACAATATAGGTTCCGTGTTGGGTCCTACTTGTGCCTCTAGTCTCAACGACATTGGTCCTCCTCCCGCAAGGTAATTCACGAACACTGGGTAGTGATCCTTGTCATGACCCCCACCCTTACATTTAACACACCATACCTCATCGTGCACTTCTCGACAAGCTGTCTTGTCTTGTTTCAGACTCAGCATTTCAAGGCACAAACTATGCTTAGATCTACTGAAATCCTAGGTTAGGATCCTATATTAGGGTCTCATGCAGTCTCATCACGATATCCAAGGCCTCAGCCTGAGTTGTTAGCCTGCGTTGTGACAATGCATTCCTTAGATTTGGCGTTATCGATGCTACAAACCATTCGCAGTGTTGTCCATCCATCAAAGTCATGTTTGCTTCACGAATTGTGCACTTCAGTCTCTGATCCAACTCCCAAGGGGTCTCACCTGGTAGCATCATGATCTCCTTAAACCCAATGATTGACTGTGCCTCCAAATTCGGCCTGCTAAATTCTCTATTCAACGCAGTTTGGATATTTGCGATTCCCACATTCGGATTGTCATTAGAATGCTTAATGTACCAAGTCAGCACACAATCGTGAAGAGTGGTGACCAATGTTTCTTTCTTTATATTGTCATCTATGACTCCATGCGCTTACCATACAACTTTTATCACGAACTAAAAGTGGTCTGGATCTTCATTTCCTACTCCCTTGAACACTGGCAATTTTATCATGGTTTCCATATTGACTCACGGTGGTGGTGGAGGCATTATGGGTGAAGATGGGGGTGAAGACAATGAAACTAGTGGTGGTGTGGGTGGGGATGGTATGCGCGGAATCCTTTGCTTTAGCAAATTGATCGCAATTCTTGGTGAGACCTTCACGATCTCTTCCTCATTCCCTCGCAGAGGTGAAATAAAGGGGCTAGTTTCTAGCTCTGCACTACCTTCGTTTCTGTAAATTCTCCCACTTCATGTAGCCCCAAACATCAATGTTTTCACATAACCCACTTTTCAAACAGTAGAATTTTAATCCAAGTGTTCAAAGACTTAATGTACCTACCTTGTGGTCCTTTGAGGAAGAGTCATTCTACCTCACTATAGCTAATTGAAGTATCTATTGTGAACTCAGTGACGAATCCTCCTATAATTCAATCAAGCCAGAGATCAATAATGCGCACGATCTTATCCTTTGATGCTTCCAATCTATGCACCAATTCTGGGTTCCACACAATAGGTATGTCGAGCTTGCACCTTCCTTAGCTATATGTTAGCTTCGTGATCCACTCGTACAACTCAGTCGGGAAATATGTGAGGACAATTTCGTGGATCTCTATGTACAAGTAGCATTCTAACCACTCTTCTTTTGATAGTCACGGATTTCTGTTCTCTTGCATCATGAACTCATGAATCTTCCTATCAAACCAATCTTCAATTTCTTTCTTAGTTGGATTCCAGTGATGCGACATTAGACATCTTTATGTAGATCCCTGTCTCGACAACGAAACCATTTGTTGGCTTATTCGGGCCTCACCGAGGTTTAGAGTTAATTAGCCAAACAAATCCCTGTACTACTAGCCCTTTCGGCAATATTCTGTCGAGCACGAACTGAGGTCTCTCCCAAAGTAGTATGGGGGAGTGCTGGAAACAAGTTTCCGCACCCTTGAGATGTCCAAGGGATTGATTTGGTCTAACTGAGAGTCTCTTTAGGAAGGTTACTTCACGCACTTCCCTGGCCTTTGTGCCCTGATATATTTGACTTTACGCAGCCCTAACAGGGGCTAAGGGGCTTCTGTGCTACTGGAGCAATGTTCTGTATTAATTCCCTAAGTCACACCTCAGATATTACTTATCTTCTTACACTAGTTAGTTATCTTCACATAACCGTATTCCTTATGTTATATTTACTTATTCAACACATTTATATGAGTTTGCGCAGTACAAACAATGAAATTGCAATTCATACCCAATAATACATAAGACAAAAGAAGATACAAAGAGATATGGTAAAACTTCTCTTTTATTAATGCTTCCAACGGTTATAGACTCGACCTACCCTGGGCACTCAGTTGCGGACTACTAGGCCGCTGTGCACTTAGCTACATAGCCTTCTCCTACTCTACAACCCAAAGACATGACTTACACTTTGACTCAATGCTTCTATTCTTTCTATTGATTCATTGATTGATTTCTTTCTTACACTTAGAGCCTTGCTCTGTTTATACAATCCCATGGTCCACGGACCATGGGTAGATCTTTCAAATCAACATTACATTACAAAAACAAGGGCAGACAACCCTGTGGCTCTATTATGACTTCGTGCTCCGTGCTCACAAATCACAGAGTCTTTACAATGGACTTAGTCAAAACTTGGGCTTTAAACTCCAAAACATTCCTTGGGGGGATTCCATGCCCAACATGTTGCATACTTTCAATGGTACCTACTATACGAAAGATGTGAAATACATGAAAAAACATGATTACAATCATGTTTTTCATGTATTTCATATTTTTCATATAGTAGGGTCCACTGAAAGTATGCAACATGGGTACTACTTAGATGAAGAAATAAATTTTGCATCCAATGATTTCTCTCACTCAAAATTTGAGTAAAATCACAGGGATATAAGTTGAAACTACGAGTTTAAAAAGTTATTTTTTCTTTTATCCCTCCAAAACTTGATGAGGTATCTACTCTTATTTTAATATTTCCACTATTATTTCATAATATTTCTTAGGAGGCCCATTTATACCTCAGAATTTCTTTAATGATTTATCATGACCAAGTTTCCAAAACCATAAGATGAAGAAAAAAATAGGCCATAGAGTTTTCATGCCTCCGCATATGTAATTAGTTTATCAATAAGGTGATTTCCCCTTCAATTTTCATGTCATAGTACTTGAATTACTTTTGTCAATAGATCCTTAATATATTATAGTGAAGTGTTAAGAATTTTCTAAACAATGAACTAACTCTTCATTTCATTCTTGGTTGTATAGATGTGCAAAGAGTAGACTTTAATATGATCATTCAACGATCCTTACATTGAGTGTACTTGAATAGCTAGGATAAATTAATAGTTTGCATGAAAGCCTTATCAAAAGGAGTCCTTTGTTTGTATTGACATAATTGTTGTCGAAAATTGGGTTATACCTTATCTATGTATCATAGATAGTCATAACATTCATTTATGAAATGTCACTTAAGAGAAGATAATACTTCTTGCTTTCTTTAGTTGAAAAAGAATGGATCTCAAATTTAAATGCCTCTCAAATTTAAATGCCCATACTTTTGACGCCAAAACATATTCCTCTTTGAATACTCTTTGACATCAAAACATACTCTTTTGCTTCCTTTGCATCAAGTAACATGAAAATTGCATGTTCAAGTTATTTGTGCATCATGTTTTCCTTCAATCCCGAATTCCTCCCTTTGGTCTTGAGGTCTACTACCAAAACCATTTGTGAACCCTTGTTTCTACTGCTATTTCCAAACTTAATTTTCCACTTGTAATGTCTCAGATCAATGAGTATACTTCTCATTCATAACCATTAATTTATTCATCTTGCTTCTTTAAACTAGTATCCCTTTGATCATCTGACTTGGTATGAGGATTTTTGTCCCTCCAAATTTTGAAATACAACTTTGACTTTAAATTCACTAATGAGCTTTTGCAAAAAAACTTTAGTAGAGGATAATTTTGTTGAGTTTTCTTTTGACTGAGGAACTTTGGACTTAAGTCCCTTTTGTGGCCTAATCACGAGGTCCTTCGACATTGCAATAGATGGACTGAGGCTATAAATTTAAGGTTTTGACCTTCTGAAACTCAAAATGAAGCCTCTCTCTACCCGTTCGAGGCCTGCTCTCACTAAGGCCTACTAGTACTGAGGCCTAATCCACATTTAGGCCTACTCGCACTGTTGTCACAAAATTCTTTTCCATAATTAACACTTCATGCTTAGGGCGTTGGTCCTTCTTAAAACCATAACTAGAATTTGAATGAGGGCCCATTTTTAATCACAACCACAATTTGAAATAAGACTTCAATCCTCCTTCATACCTAGTCCAAACAAAACTTGTATTTTCTTCAAGTCCCTTTAATGGATTCTCATTAACCACACTCTTTATCCACTTATAAAGTATTACATGGTGATGTCATTGGGTTTGACCTATTTCATTAATGAGGGTATGGAGTCCAACTTTCCAAAAATTGAATCACAAATTATATTGCCTCTTTGGTGATTGATATTTTTTTTCATTCAAATTTGTATATGGAGAGAAATATTTCACTAAGAATAAATAAAACCATGTTATGGTCCATGAATCCTCTAGAACAAAATTGAGGGAAAATTGATGTGAGATTTGACCATGCTACCAATGGGCATACTAGTGTTATCCATGTATAGAACCATTAAGACAACAGAGAGTATGAATGGGAGTGCTAAATAACATCAACAATCTTTAGGATGGCTATATTGCAAGGTTGATTTCAAGGAAATTTTAAGAATTTTATATTTTGCTAGTAAACAAAAGAAGATATATTTTTTTTACATTGTGATTTCTCCTATTAATATAAGAATGAAACACTTCACAAATGCAACTAAAAATGTAAAAGCACTCACTCTAGGAAATGTATCAAATAAAAAATACTCTTTTAACTCAGAGAAGCTATAGCTAGCTAAAGGTTGTCAAAGGATTTGTTATTTGAAATTTAAGGGTTACTATAAATTAGTATAACAATCCAATATTCTTCTCCATATTTATACGCTAGTTCTTGTGAGCTACTAACGTAGCAGATGCATTTAAACATAAAGTTTCTAGTACATTTGAGCATAAAATTTATGAAGTTAATGTGATATGACCAACAAATGTCGGAGATTATTATTCTAATTTTTATTATAAATACATATTTTTTATAAGCAATTGGCAATTAATGTAGGATGACATATTTTATAGTACTATCAGAGACATTATTTTGAATATATTCATGGCAAATGCATCTAAATGAGCTAGATATGCTCTTACTTATTTAAACCATAAAGGATTTTTTTATAATAAAGTTCCAACCAACGTTTCTTTTTTTACTTATAACAACTACAAAAATTATGTAAATTACATGATAAGCCACCTACCGAGTGGAATGTCATGACATTGAGTTGTGACTGCGGAAAACACATGTAGTTGAGGGTTCTCCAATAATCAATAAACATGATGAAAAGGAATTAGATAAACCTATGGAAACCCACTCTAATGAAAAAATTGCAAATATGATTACCACACCAAACACTTCCTCCCTTAAAATCACATGTGGGTAGAGATATTTTTGAATATTTAAAGAAAAAAAACTTTGCTTCATCGATCTTACAACACAAGTTAACTCCTCCTCATCGGTCTTACAATGGTAGTTACATTGTCTATTAACATTGATTATATATTACATTCATCACAAAAAATAGGTATTCGTCAGTTTATCGATGCTAATCGCTCAGTTTGTCTTTCGACTCCTATGCTTAGAGATGTCTATCTTATAGCGACTCCTATATCCGTCGGTCTTATGACGACCTGTTTTGTCAAAGTATGTATACTTCCAGTGATAGACTAGCCACCTTTATCATTGATTATGCAACACTAGAAGACTCCTACATCCATTGGTATTTCGAAAACATAGTTCCATTGAAGCATGTACGCTTTCAGTGGTAGACCAACTCCTTCTTTTGTCGGTCATACAACGACCAAAAGACCATCCTCCATAAAGGATCATGGTTGATGCAATTATTGAAAAACACAATCATCTGGAAACAAACAAAACACCGATGATTTCAATATCAGATTTCGCGGGATCGTAAAGATATTGTAGCCCTTAGATTATTGCACTTTGAGGTTATTGAAAGCAATAGATTTCTGAGAATAGTAGGGGATCGTTGGTAGACATCCAGAGGGTGTTTAATGAACGGTGGATTATGTTAATTG
Source organism: Pinus taeda (assembly GCA_000404065.3). Lineage (NCBI taxonomy): Eukaryota > Viridiplantae > Streptophyta > Pinopsida > Pinales > Pinaceae > Pinus > Pinus taeda. The sequence goes on from APFE030306138.1 coordinate 16,795, forward strand.
CAACAAAAAAGTTTGGCCTTCATATAAGGGATTTAAATCAACTGAAACAAAAAAACTAAACTGGTGGTTTGACTCCCAACTGATTCAGATTAAAATTTCTCAAAACACAATTTTGATATATTGCGAAATTTCTTTATAATAGTTGATGCTTGTTGAGCAGATCAAACTATGGATCGATAACAAATACAATCCCAGATTCCAAATTCTTCCAATTTTAGATATTGTTTTGATTGCAATTCAGCTTTCGATACGTTGTTAAAAATCGTTTTTTCTAATATAATTTTTATTTGTTACAGAGATAACAAAGGAAAATAGTAGTTGTAAACAAGAGAGCTTGGGTTATTTCAATCTCTTTTAGGCATTATCCATTTCATGGTTTTTGGAGTTTGGGTCCAGTGTTATATGTTTTTATTTTGATGTTTTATACCGAAAAGCATGCTCAATATTGTATACTTATGCTTCTCAATATAACTTATCGCTATATTTATGCTTCTTTTTCTAGGGTTTAGAGAGTAAGGGTGGAATTGCTAATTTTAATCAAATCACACTTTCATTCATATTATGATGTTACTCTAGGAATTGTTACACTCAAGCAATGATTGACTTTCATGACTGTTGCCATAGAATAATCACTAAAATGAAAGGATTCATGTGATTAGGAAAACAAAATACACAAGGATACACTCAAATATTCGATGGAGATTATATTTGGACTATACGGTCTCTCTTATTCCCACTCAATCTAATTAGAGGATATAGAGTGACCAAGTGATGAAATGAAACCATGTGGATGTTACTAAACAAGCGATATAAGTAGATAGTGGTGAAAATCACACATATTCAAGAATAAATTATCTCTTCTTAGCTACTACACATTGAATTAGTCTTTATTATGCGCACACCTATCGATTTGTTGGTTGGACACAAAATCTTAATATGCAAAAAGAAGTATGAGCTTTCTAGTCTTTGTCATCAATTAGAAGAGCTTCATTCTACTCTCAACAATTAGTGATCAATACCATCTTCCTCAATAAATGCCATCAATAATGAATCACAAAATTTTCTTGATCTTAATGTAACTACCCTCTTCCTCAATATATGTCATCAATAATGAATCACAAAATTTTCTTGATCTTAATATAACTATGTTCCCTCAAATGGGGAAATTCAGGATGGACAATGTAATCCCCACTTCAGATAATAAGGAGGTTAGTTTGTAACTTCCACCTAATTTCACATTTTTTTTGGCATATATATTTAGTTTTGATATTAAAGAACTAAAATCTTTTTACCTAGTAGGCATTCCTAAGAAAAATAAGGTTGTAAACTAGTTAATGAAAATACCCCTTTGTGATGTAACTTTTGCACCTCAACTCTAATTTTCATTAATACAAATAATTTCATCTTTCTTTAAAAAAAAATACTACTCAAAATGTTCCAAAATATTTTATTCTTATTTTAATAATCTCAAAAAATAACAAAGTTCAAAAGTTTTGATTTTACTTAGCATGTAAAAATAATGGTTAATTTTACTTAATATATATAATATATATATATATTATTTATATATGATAGATAATATATTTACAATAATTTGATTATCAAGTAATATAATTGCACTGGATGATTTTATAAAATTAATGAGTAGCTCTTTTAATTTACTTAAAATTTTCCAAAATTTCATAATTGCACAAAGGGGTGTATTTAATTGTACAATATGATGGATATGAGTAATTCCTTCCATATTCAATCTCAAGCTGACATGTGTCTTTTTAAATATAAAAATAAATTATTCTATAAATAAAGAAAGCAACGAAGACTATATCAAGAAAAATAACGAATCTCATTCTTGCTATCCTTACTTGGTTTATTGTTGATATTAAAAAAAAATATTTTAGTCTCCCTCTTAGCCATAAATAAAATAATTGGATATTCATATTAACTAACATAATTTATATCAACTTTAGAGAGGTAAAGTAATTCAACCTAAAAGAAATATTATATTTTTACTCTCAAATGGGAAGAAGATGTATAAATCTTATATACATATTTATAGAAAGAAAGTAAAAAAAAATTATTTTAATGTTGAATAGTGTAAAATATTCCAATTCTCAAAGAGAGGAAGATGTACACTTAACTCAATTCTTAAGGCATAAAATTCATATGTTGTATTTAAAAAATAGTAATAATAATAATAATAGTAACATTATAACATTCAATGTGGGTTAGAAATAACATAAACACACATATACATGTATGTCCATAGGGCATGGAATAGGAAATGACAGGGTGTTCTATTAAGGCACTTCCTTGTGAAGAGATGACAAGTTCAAAACCTTATGGGAAAAAAAACCAACCATGCTAAGGGCTAGTGTGGCCCAAGCCGGGTACAAACCTTTGGTGATATTGATGGGTTAGATGCCCCTAGGTTGTCGCTACCCTAACCTAGATCCATCTTAACCTTGGATCTATCAAGCGCTCAGAGGGACAAAATCTCTTGAGGTGCAAGCCTCTTTTTTGAGTGCAAATCTTTAGGAAAGGATTGCACCATGAGAGAGTTGATCCCTCTCGGTGCTTGATAGATATGAGGTTAAGATATATGTAGACTAATTTCAATCATGTGTAGTAATACAAAATTTGTTAAACATCTTACTTTAATAATTTTTAAGATGCTAAATATCTCTAATATTAGTCTGATTATTAATTTTTTTTTTGTTTTTTGAGTTACCCCAGTTTGTTGAGATGATAGAGACTATAAACAACTTGAATGATGCAAAGTGGTCAAACAAAAAGAGATTCCTCATTTCCGAGAGTCTTAACTCTTGCTAAATCACAAGCTCTAATAAAACTTT
>APFE030306138.1:22674-36395 GCA_000404065.3 Pinus taeda
AGTATATTACTTGATGAACTAACATAGTACAAAAAAGGGTTGTGTGGGAAGGAACTCGATACAAGCCCTTGCCAAAAAGTTAATGTTGTCCACAACACAGGCTACTTTGACATTGTAGACCAGACAAGGAGGGAACACAGTACGTAAGAGGAGACAGGAGGTTTTCTCATTATTGCATTGCAAAATTGAGAAATTAGATGCCAAGAAGGGAGAGGAGCGCCTTGTCTGCGACAGACAGAAGGAGTGAACCTTCACTATAGACCGACAGATAGAAAACAGAGAGGAAGAAAAATAGTAAGGAAGCCGACTTCATCACTCCTCGCTGGTGGTGACACAATCCTCATCCAGGCATATGGGAGCCTCCCATGAGCTTCCCACCTATTGTACGATGATGGCCTGATGACTCGTGGAGGCCCCTAGGTCCTCTTTCTTTATGCTCGGGGATCCAACAGTGGTTGGGTGAGCCTTCATAGTAGACTTCTTCTTAATGATAGTGTAATTTGGAGCATCCTGAGTGATAAATCTGTGGCGATGGATGGCTTCAACATACACTACAAATATTTCCATTAGGCAATCAATCTTGGTTTCCAGAATCTTGGAATGCTCCTTTTATTCCTTCATAGCAAGCCTCATGATGGTCTTCATTTTCCACCAAGTTTCTATGGTGCGTGCGTAAAGGTTTTCCCGTGCCTGGGTGAGAGTAGGGTTAGGAATCCAAGCAAATTCTGCATCAACCTCCTCTGTGGTAACCTCTCTACAGAGAGTATTGGCCCACTCTTCTAAAGATGATATTCACTACCTAGTCTCTAGATTAACCACCACCGAGTAGCCCATGGCAACAGTAGCTGTCTCCATTTGAGTTGTGGGGGCAGGTCCCAGGGACTGCCAGTGGGAGGCATCGTAGCTGCATGCACCTCCCTTACTAGGAATAGAGGTACACCAATCCTCGGGGCCATGAGAAAAACAGAGGGGTTGGAATGTAGCGGAAACTAGAGAACGAGGGGAAAACAAAGGGGGAGAAATGTAGTGAGAATAATGAGGGGGGGAAGGCAGGGCGGTGAATTTATAGAAGCTGGGTGGAGGAGAGAGACCTAGATTGGGGAAGGGCAGTAGGTAGGGGACGCATGTGGAGAACTAAGGAGGGGTGGGAGAGTAATGATAGAGTAGGGAGGATGAGACTAGAAGACATTGGTCACATAAGGGGAAGGGGAGGTGACTTCGCAGGCTTTGGAGACATGCGAGGCAAGGAATAGTCGTACGTAGACGCCCAACATCTATTCTTCTCGTTGAGCAGAGAATCCATCCTATAATAATGAAAAGTACTCAAAAAGTTAATTTTTGCTAAATTTTTTGTCTTCTTCCTTGATAGAAGCACATTTCTGACGAAGTTCCCTGTCCACCAAATCTTGCCACGCTCGGGACATCAGGCGAAAGGTACCACCCATACCCTGATTTTCCAATCTATCTGTGCGTTTATTTCCTTTCCTTCTGATTGCTTGAAAGTGAAGGCCTACCATGCTATCAATTCCCTTCTTGATGCATTGTATAATTTTTTTTTAGGCTCCAATTTTCCGAGATCTTATCCACCTCAATGCCCTATTCGAGTTTTTTACCAATTTAAGTAGCCAGTGTGGAAACTCCTTCAACAATCAGAGGATTGAGGTTGAGCTAGTGCACAGTGGCTATGCCATTTTCCAAGGCGTGAAGTTCCATGGCATTGTTGGTAGCTGAGCTGATATTTCCTTCATAAATCCAAATTATCTCACCTTTTGAGTTTATAAAAACCCCTCCAAAAGTTGTTGGGCCTACATTTCCTTTAGCTGTGCCATTGTAGTCGAGCTTGAGTATCCCCTGCTCTAGTGGCTCCCATGTGTTATCATTATTAACATACCTGGGGAGGGGACTGACTGTGTGGACCTTGATATGAAGGAGATCCAGCATTGAGAGGATTCTCAATTCGCGGAGAGTGGGGGAGGTTTGGACAGTCTAAATAGGTAGAGATGTTACTATTTTGTGGAGGGTGCTTTTGATCTTCATGATGATGAGTTCCTGCTTGATGTAGAGGTCACAAAATATTCTCATGTTGTGCTCCTTCCAGAGAGCCCAACATGTCAAACCAGGAATTAAATTCCATGCGCAGTTAACCAAAGGATGGGGGGAAAAAACTGATCTCCAGTTCATGATTGTGGCTTGAATGGAGGAGGGGACTCGATCAGAGATTTGAAAGACCAAGGAAAGCCAATTCCAAACATTGGACACAAAAGGGTAGACATTTAACAGATGATTTGGGGGTTCTTCGTCTTGTTGGCTAAGGGGGCATCTCGAAGAGCCAGTGAAGCCTTTTCCTCTTAGATTGTCCCATGTTAGGACACTTCTCTGCATGACTAACCAAAGGAAGATAGATATTTTTGTCTAGTTCTTTCTGTCTCATATTGCATTCCATTTCGGATCTCGATGGAGTTGGTCATGCTTAGCTATGTATCTGTAGGCTTCGCTTAAGATGAAGTGTCCTGCTAACTTTTTCCCCCATCTGATCTTATCCTGAACAAAGTCATGAAGGATTTCTTTATTTTGTAACTCTTAGGAGAGGCCCGACCAGGTTTGGAGGTTCATCTGGGGAGTCTAATCCTCTTTATTGATCCAATTTCTCCATCTGCCATTTTGTTCACCTTTTCTCTAGTAGGGATTGACTTTGATCTTAGCTTTGTTTTGCATATTAGCCTTGATATATTGTAATTGATATTGATCAAGTTCCTGCATTTGTTGCCAAACATCCTCCCATAGAAGAGCCTTGCTGTCACTGCTAATTTCCTAGAAGATATGTTTTTGGATGATGTCTCTATTTTCCCACCCTTGATTCTAGATAATAGAACCTTTGATGTTGCCATTAAGCCTGATTATTTTCTCTTTCATTAAGGAGGAGTGAAATTTTCTTTCTAGAGGGCACCCCAAGGGGAGTTGGGGTTGGTAATCCATCTCCAAAGGCTTTTGCCTCCTAGGGCCTTTCCCACAAGGTCTATATCTCTAAGACTGAGGCCACCATCATTTTTAGGTTTGCAGATTTTGTCCCATGATACAAGAGCCCATTTCTGTTTGTCTTCAGCCCCTCTCCAAAGGAAGCTTCTCTGAAGGTTCCTAATTTTATTTGAAATCAATTTTGGGGCTGCTAGAGCCGTATACATGTAAAATGGGATAGCCTATATCAACGATTTGACCTGGATAAGACGACCAACCAAATTAAGAGATCTGAAGGTCTAATTGGCCAATCGTTTCTTCAATTTTTTCAGCAGGTTCTCCCAAGTGGCCAGGGAGAGAGGCCTATCCGTAAGGGGAACACCAAGGTAGGTGGAGGGGAGAGTGCTAATAGGGATGGCCACGAATTTGGTGATATTCATGCAGATAGGAAGCAGAGTTTTAAAGAATAACAACTCGGATTTGAGGGGGTTCAAGGAGGTGATTGAAGCAGTAGAGAAGTCTGACGGGATGGACAGGAAAGGGGTAGCCTCTTTGATGGAGCGGAGGCCCATGAGAAGAGTATCGTCCATGATTTGCTGGTGAGTTGTAGAGGGGTAGAGGCATGGGGTTGTAGACCAGTGAGCTTATTTTCATTCAGGGTAGTAGTAATGGAGTGTCTTAAAGCTTTCAGCATTATAACAAAGAGAAAGGGAGATATAGGATCCCGTTGCCTGATACCACTTGAAGGATGGAAGGGTTACAAAGGTGACAAATTCACAAGGACAGAGAAGAAAGGTCCTAACACCATAGCCATGATCCTCTTGATGATTTCCTTGTGGACACCAAATGCATCCAAGATCTGTCTCATATTATTCCAGCTTATTTTGTCAAAAGCCTTGGACATATCTAGTTGAATCATCATCCCAGGTTTATTTTGGGATTTGAGAGAATGTATAAGCTCATGAGAGAGGATGATGTTGTCCATGATTTGTCTTCCTTCCACATAACCTAATTGTTGGTGGGAGATGAGGAGAGGGAGGACGAATTTGATGCGATTGGCCTAAATTTTGGAGATGATTTTGTATATGACATTGCATACGACTATGGGTCTGAATTTATCTAGGGAATCCACAGAGATTCCTTTGGTTATCAAAGTTAGAAAGGTGGGGTTGAGGGCTTGAAGGACAAACTTCTTGATACGAGATTCCTCCACCAAGTTATAGACATCCAGCTTTATGATAGACCAACATGCTTTGTAGAAATCAATGCTAAACCCATCAAGCCCTAGAGATTTTCCATTGGGCCTTCCCATGACAACATCCTCTACTTCCTGGAGGGAGACTTTCCTTGGGAGCAATTTATTGTGTTCCTCCGTGTGGATTTTGGGAATGTTCATGGTAATATTTTTGATTTCCTGATCCTGATCATTGCTTGGCTCTTGGAGAATAGAGCTGAAATAGTTGGTGAGCTTAGTTTCAAACTCCTCTTGAGAATGAATGAGATGACCCTCTTGGTTCTTCAGAGCTAGAACTCTGTTATTCATTCTGTGCTATATCATTATTTTGTGGAAAAAAGCACTGTTCCTTTCACCGCATTTTAGCCAATTAATTCTAGACTTTCATTGCCACCACTTTTCTTCCTGAATGGATCTTTCACCCATGTTTGTTGTAGTAGTTGTTCCTCTTGCTTACTAGTTTCCGATAGCCCTTCTTCAATTATATTTTTTTGAATAATTTCCAGTTGTTCTTCCAAGTTTTTTTTGTTCGTAACGATATTTCCAAAATTATCTCTATTCCATTTTTTGATTTCCTCTTTGAGATATTTTAATTTTTGTTGGAAGGTATACATTTTGTTTCAAGTTCTGAGTGGAGAGTAGGTCCACCATTGTTTCAGTTTTTCCATGAAATTCGGGTGGTTCAACCAAAAGGCCTCAAACCTACAATAATTATTCTTTGAAGACATGGAAAGTTGAAACTTGAGACAGATTGGCCAATGATCAGATCTTACTTGTGGGAGTATTCTTTCCTCTGTTTCTCAGGAGGTGAGATAGGAAGCCTTATCGGTCTAGATGGGAGGCTATTTGGAAGTCTCCTCTTCTTCTGTTATTCCAGGTGTATAAGCCATTGCTGTTGGGAATGCCACTGAGGTTGATGTTTTCAATGGTGGTAAGGAAAGCCTCATAGTACTTATCTAACTTTCTGATTCCTCCTTTCTTTTCAGATAAGTTAGTTATCCTATTGAAATCTCTAGCTATGATTTTTATGGGGTGGTGCAAAGGGTCAAGCATATTGGATAAGATTTGGGGTGTTTTTATACGGTCGATCACCTTGTGTGGGGCATAAACATTGGTTATACTAATGGTCTTGTTGGTGCCTAAGATTCTCATGATCACAATTAAGGAATTATGAGTGGCGAAATAAGATAAGAGATCGAATTTGGACTTTTTCCAAAGAGTCATTATGCCTCCTGCCGAGCCTATGGCCATATTATCCAAGGAGCTGTATGGCATGAAGCATGAGTTGAGCAGGAGGGGAGGATGAGATGAATCTAGTTTCGTTTCTTGAATGAGCATGATGTCAGGATGATCGGACAAGACTCCATAGTTTAATATTCATTTCTTCCTGGGACTACTGAGTCCCTTAATATTCCAAGATATGAAATTCATTCACATGGAGATGGGTATAGAGCAAGAGAATTTACATTTCCTTCATTGATTAGCTCGGCTCCCAATTCTTGAAGGAGTTGACTTGTGGTATTTCGTCCTTGCTTTCTACTTGAGCCTTTGAGGTCGAGTTCTTCTACTAGGATGTTGGCTAAAATTCCTTTTGATGTTTTGCTTTCTTATGCTGGATTATGGGCTTTGAGTTTTAATAATTCCTATAGGAGATAGGATCCTTCGTTTTTTTTGTAACTATTGCTCTGATATGGAATTAATTCTTTTTTTTTTCCATTACTCTGCAATTGTAGCAAGGTCTACTCCCTGCAGGGATTCTTCTATTACTTATTCCTCTAGAGTTTCTATCATTTCTACTGGTTGCATTTCTGCGTCCCCTCGCAACTTCTCCTTACCTCTGTTGGTATTACCTGTGTCCCTTCCTTCTTGGTCGTTGTATTCTGGGTGCATTTTTTCCTCTCCTACTTCATCTGCTATCATTTCATTAGGATCTCGTTGTTGTTGGTTATTGTTCAGTACTTTGAATTGATTTTGGCCTGTTTCTTTGTTAAGGTTCTTCTTGGGGATAACTTTCTTCCTATTGTTCTTTTCCTAGAGATTACTTTGGTGAAGCCTTATCTATCTTTTTGTTTATTTCCTTGCTCTTGCGTTTGAGGGCTTTTATTCATGGGATAGTCCTAGAAAAGATGTTGATGCTCGTGGCACTTTTCGCAACTGAAAGGAACCTGTTCATAGTCTATACTTTAAAACCAAACTTCATCCTTAAAGATTAGTTTGATTTCTTCTGGCAGAGCCTCAGAGATGTCTACGTAGACATAGATTCTAGCATAGGAGACATAGTCACCCATTATGGTGCCTTCAAACATTTTGATATACTCCCCCAGATGGTCTCCTATAACTTTTAAGACTGACGGAGCCAAATAATCAGTTGGTAAGGAGTAGAGGTGTACCAAAACTGACACCCTAGTGAAATCCTCTTTTTCTGGTGTGAAGATCTCCCCCCAAAATCTCATGTATAATCTAGCTGAGTTGTAGAAATAGGGCCCTCCTTACAAAATTATGTCTCTGTCTTCTAGGACATCAAAGATGATTGTGAAAAAGAATTTGGAGCCCAGCTAAAGTTAGATCTCCCATTTCAGTGTCAACTTTCTCTAAATCCAGTAGTTCAGGGTTCTTTTTGTAGGCCACATTACCACAAACATGCATATTACTACGTGTTCGTACATATATTCTCTGTATTCAGCTATCCATGGATCCTGGATTTCTAGTTCTGGGATTTTCTTGGCTTTTGGATTGCAGTTTTTCTTGGTCTTTTTCCCCTATTATTATGGCTGCTCCTGAGATTGTGAAGCGTTAACTTTGTCAGAAATGTGTGGGTCTGCGGCCTTGCCCTTGTCTGCACGAATTTCCTTGGTTGATATTTTCACTGTCTTCATTCCTTTTGGGAATCTCGTTTGGTTGTGGGTAAGTGGTATCTTCTTTGTCCAATCTTCCTCTTGGTGGAGTGTAGAAGGTATAGCTGGAGGCAAACTTCGTGGAAAATGAGGCTTGGTATGGCGGCCAACCAGAGACCATATCCTTGAAGGAGCGGGTGCTAGGAAGCTGTAGTGGCTCAGCCATGTTAGGCAGATCCCCAAGGGCAAGGACTAGATGCCCTGAGGGGCGAGAGAGAAACTCACACAAACCCTGGCACATAATTTCTGTTGCAGCAAACCCTAGCTCGCTTCCTCTGAACTCTCAATCTATAGTTGTTATTATTTGTATAGTTATTAATCTTATTATATATATATATATTATATATAATATATATATTAATAATATAATATATATAATACTATATATAGTATATCATATATATGATTTATTTTATATAGTTATGATAGTGCAAATAGTTAATCTCTATATTACTTTGATTATTACATTTAATAATTATCAATGTGATGAGAAATTCTTATCGACATATATCAACGACATTGGCTAATGTGGTTGTGCTAGTTATAAGTCTTTATATACAATCTTATCTTATGCTTATCAAAATTGGGGTGATACAATTAGAGTGGCGCTAGACCTCATGGTCACATTTCCAATATATAGATGTATTATAAATATTTCACTTCATTCATATATATATATATATATATAGATATAAGGATTTCTCACATCAAATATGATTGTAAAGCTTAAGCTTGATAACCATAATGGTCCTTCCCCTTGTCATATATTAAACAAAGTATTATCAATTTGTCAGATCCATGTGGTATCATGTGGTATTGTTTGCATGTAAAAAAAAGTCTTATAAATTCGTGAGACCCATGTGGTATCATGTGGTATTATTTGCATGTCGGGTTTCCACTTCATGTTTTACGTGTGTTAGACTTGTTTATGGTTGACGATGTGGGATCCATTTGTAATATTGGAGAATATATATTGTATTTCTTTTATAAATGATTTAGTTTTATTTGCACAAACCGATGACTTAGATTTCTTGGAATAGATTTGGATTAACTACCCTATCCCTACCTAGTCACTGATTTTCATTCTGTTGAAGATTCCTCTGAGAGCTTGCTTTGCACAAGGTTTGGAACCCTAAAGTGTTTAGGGTTTGTTCCTGGTACAAAACCACCAAAACACTTATTTTTCTTCCACGATGAGTTCCAAAGTATAACAACCCCTCAATGACTTGGCCACCTACAAATTTCTTGCCCTCTGGTAATTCTTCATGTTTCCATTCCTTTGCTTGTTGCAACTCGTAATTAGTGTCTTTGCTATGTTCTCATTTTCATGCTCTCTTATTTTTAATCGAACATTAAACTCCTACACCATTTTTCAATGGAAGGACTACAATTCTCTTAATGGGGTGTTTTTATTGGTTGTGACACTTATAATGGGCTCAACCATAGAGCTTTGATACCACTATAACCACACTTGGAGAACTTTTACCAAGTTAGAATGTCTTCTTACTAAGTTTAGTTGGGGTTTAACTATTTCCTGGACAAATCATGAAATATTTAGGGCAAAGGAGTCTCCCTCAAGACTTCAGTTACTGAGATCAAATCAAAACTAAAATGGATGTATAAACACGAAAATTTAACTCATAGAAGAACACAGTAAAACATAGTGGTTGCATTGTAAAACTAGATGTGAAATTTCAAAACTTATCACAACAAACAATACTTTAGGTTCTATTTCAAAACATATGAAAATAATTCGCATGATAAATGGAGGTTGCAAATCTTTCACCAAGTAAAACAAAAAATTATTACTACGATTTATGCTTCGTCGGAAGTTGTGGAGTAACTCTCCGTAAAACTTGTAAAAAATTTGTTTTCACGTGCCCACCAAACTTGACCTTAGGAAAACCCACTTGGGGGAAAACCCAACCACCTTTTCCTTAGATAGTTATTTAGTTCAACTAGAGACACCTAATTCTTGTAGTCAAATATGATAATCAAACTGACCAATAATGGAATGGTCAAACTTGGTCAAATTTCCTCTTTTAAAGTCAATATTCTTCCTAACCAACTCGGCCGTATCTGATCTATCTTGGGCGAAATTTGGCCTCCAAGAATCTTCCCAGGAACTTGGCTCTGATTCCTAGAAACCACACTTGCGAATTTAGAGAGAGAGAGAGAGAGAGTCACACGTGTGAATTCAAAGAGATAGAGAGAGATTCTTGAGATGATTTCTTCCTTATTCTTCATTCCTACCCTTCTTCTCCTCCACTTGGATGCCCAAAGAATATCTTCTTTTGTGAAACATCAAATTGTGTTTGAAGGAGGAGGTAAAGTGGCTTATATATAGTGTTCTGGCAAGCCTGAATGGGTGTCTCTTCAACTAGGGCTAACTTGACAACTTTGGAGCCAAAAATTCAAAATTCAAAATAAAAATAATTTCTTTTTGAGGTCATGGCATGAAGAACATGCCTTATATAGATACCAAGACACATCTGTACACCATTACATCACTAACCCTGATAGAGGGGCGTTGGATCCACTGCTCACTCCTCAAAGAATAGACTACAGACTCTCAAGGCTATGTGGAAGTAGCCAAGGTGATAAGTCCTTTACATCTACTAATGAGGGATATATATATCCAAGGATAAACTTGACCCTTGTGACTTTTCAACTTTCCTCATGGTTGTTTGACTTACATAACTCTTCAACTGACATGAATCTTCAACTTCGTATATGGGTCTCTTGAACATCCACGTTACATTACATTGATTAAAACAGTATGAACCACAATAGTGATGTGGCCGAGATGACTCACGAGATGACTTGACACGACAGTGCTAGTATGTTCATGTTTATGGTGGTGTCCATGTCAAGATGTAGTGTTGCTGAATGATGATTGTGCTCTTGGTGTATCATAGCTTCACCTCTGCATGGCAAGGTGTGCAAAGTCTTTGATGGTCTTGGTGTTCACTTGATGTTTCATGTACATGTATCCCCTTCATTGCTACTATCACATTCATAATTTGTAATGACCATTGTTAATTTTTGGAAGATAAGTTAATTTCTTAACTTGTTTTTATGAATTAAGAAGGTGAAAAATGACCTCATGAGATTTGTTGATAAAGATCGATAATTTTTTATTTATTCTTCTCATATCATTTTGCATCGAGTTGAGAATATCATTCTCTAAGCTTATGTTAAAATTATGAACTCATTTTATAACTTATCTTAAGTATGTGAATAGAGTTATCTTGATAGTTTTTCTAGCACGATCACTTTATTTGCATTTGCACTAAAGACACGTGCAGCTCCTCAAATTAATTTGGGATTGACAAGTAAATTTTCATCCTGAGATCAGACACAATTCTTCCTCCTCCAATTAGAACAATCTAGCTCTTGACTAAGGATGAGGCCATCTTGTGCTTAGTTAAGATATGTTTCCTTTTTTATGTTCATTTGTTCATAAAACTAGTTATGTTCATTTTATTTTTATTTTTCAAGAATCCTTGCGAAGGAGAAAGCCTCATGGTGGTTTGAATGGACCCTCATTTTAGTCAAATCATTAAGGATCATCTCACTTAATCATCATCATACAGATGACTCCTTTTCCCTTTGGTCTGTTACTCTTGAATAACCATCACCCATAAGAAGATTGAAGGTTATTATTGTGCATATTGTACATACTTGTTTAGCTAGCATAGACTATATTAACTTAGGTTATTTTAGGTCACGGGTAAGTAGAAACCCATTCAAACTAGTCAAGATTTCCATAGCAACGGAAAAGAGTTTAATTGGCACACTGACAAGGCCATTTCTCATAGGTTGAGCTAGGACATTTCCATGCCTCAATAGACCCCTATCTTAGACACTGCAACTTCGATCTTCAATATTTGGTCATGTAGTAGGGGAAACAAACCTATCTTCTTCGTAGGTTATTAAATGATAATTGTTTTTCCACAAATATTTTTGAAATCAACCAACTTGTATGGAGTAACTCTTTAACACCATTAGGTCTCACCATGGAAGAGACATAATGTACACTAAAATTTGAGAAGATGAGAATATCAAGAGCTAAATACCTATCCAACCTCATATTTTTGAAACACTGTAGAGATGAAAACCTCCTTCTAAATTTATTTAAGTGAAACCATCCCCTTAAACATGGCCGACACATCTCAATTTTGAATAAAATCAGTAAAATCCTCATCAGAAATGAAATAAAGTATTCCAAGCTTCAATTAATCAAAACATCTGAAATTCTTCTGGGCCTACATCTCCAACTTTCATCAACTTTTCACTTTTACCTGTGGAAGATTTTAGATGCTCTCACCTTCACGAAGTAGATAAAATACTTGATTCTCTGTCCACAAAGAAAGACAATAACTTAAAAAGGCTAAGTAACATGGAAATTACAAACAAAAATCTTGTCACAAGGTCCACGCACTCGATTTGCATCGCGCGTACTGTTCTGAATATGGACTCTACATTGGATGATGATCGCATCTCACTCTCACCCTAAAAATCTATTTTGACAATGCACAACCCTCTTCAACTCACCAAACCATAGTCTAGTCACCCCAAGCTCAAATTATCCAGCGAAAAAATCCACTCATGTCTCGAATTTTACAGGGTAATAACCAACGCATCCCATGGCTCACGGTCCAAGGGAAACAAACTCACTTCAAAAATCGGAGAGCTGACTACTGCCATACAAATAGGACACCGTGAAGGTCACAGGCCCGAATTGTCTAGTGATCTTGAATCCAACAAAATAACCAACATATGTCCCCCAATGTCCAATGTGCAACTGAGTAGCAACACGCTGACTACTGTAGCTACCATACAACAAAATCTTCCAGGAGACCATAGTCCAGCTATTCGCCTTGCGAAAAAAGGCAACACAACCTCCCATAGAACCCATGCCTATCCTCCCTTGGCAGCAGTAGAACAAAGAACTGGAAACCTAAGAAATAGAAACTCTACGATTTCAACCTATCTCAGATGGTTCTTGATGATCACTTGAAATCGTTGCTTGAAAAAGGATTAAACTATACCATATCTCTAGAAAAAATCCCCATAAATGATGTCATAAGCAAAATTGAAGTCGTTATCAAGAACACAAATCAAGATGTTGTAGAGGAAATAAGACAAGATGTTGCCAAAATCCTCAGAAGAGCCAAGCCTCCTCCACGGAACATTTTCAAAGATGAACATTTAGCTTTAAATAACATTAAAAAAACAAAAATATTATAATTTTAAAAGATAACAAAGGAAACGCTACTGTCATAATGGACAGATCGGATTATGATAAGAAGATGGAAAAACATCTCAACAACAGTGGTTGCTAAGATTTATTAAACAAGGATCCAAGCAGCAAAATCCTTCGCTAAGTAATTAACAAAATAAAAAATTCTTCACTCGATACAATTAAAAATAATCAATTAACCCCTAATAGCCCCATCATCCCTAGAATATACGGTGTCCAAAAAATTCACAAAGTTGGTATTCCATTAAGACCCATAGTCAACACTATAGGATCACCCCACCTATTGGTTAGCTAAATACCTTGCCAACAAGTTTCGACCTCTATCTGGTAACACCCCCTCTTATATTAAAGATTCCTCTTCATTCATAGAATGGATCAAAAACCTAAAAATTAATGACAATGACGTCCTTGTAAGCTTTGACATAGTGTCCCTCTACACTATGATTCTGGTGGATGAGGCCATTGAAGTATTAAAGAAAATCACTAACCCTGAAATGGTGGACCTCATAAGAATTTTCCTTAAGTCTTCATACTTCAGTTTCAAAGTAAAAATCTATGAGCAAACCCATGGGGTCGCCATGCGCTTTCCTTTACCTCCAATAATTGCCAACTTATATATGGAACACTTAGAAAAAAATTCCCTTAATTCTTTCCCATTAACCCCTAATGAATGGAAAAGATATGTAGATGATATATTTGCTAAATGGAGCCATGACTTGGATAAACTTAATTATTTGTTAGCTCACATAAGCTACCTCTCTAAACACATTAAATTCACAATTGAAATTGAAAAGGACAACCAACTCCCTTTCTTAGATGTCCTCGTCAACAAGGAAAATGGTAAACTGAGCCACCAAGTCTTCAGAAAATAAACTCCCACTGACAAATATATGCACTCGAATTTCCACCACCATCCAAGAAAAAAAGTAGGTTTCATTAAAATGCTAGCTACTAGAGCCTCTAGAATATGTGACCCGGATCACTTAGAGGAAGAATTTAACTATCTCTTCAAAGTATTCGAAAATAATAGTTATGAAGAAGAAATAATCCATAAAACTATTAAAAACTCCACAACCAAAACTCAAAAAAGAAAACATGTCAAAAACCCTAAAATCTCCTTACCCTATATAAAAGTAACCACCGACAAAATTGCTAGAATTCTCACAAAGCATAACATTATGGTTGCATTCACTCATCCTAACACCATAAAAAGCATGCTTTATGGTCTTAATTCACAAATAGGACCATTATTTAAAATGAAGGGTGAAAGAAGCCATTGAAATAGAGAAATCATCAAACAACATGAATAGAGATGATGGTTTAAAACTAAGTAGTTCTTGGAAACCCTTACTAAGAATAAAATAAAACATAA
>APFE030306138.1:37498-82663 GCA_000404065.3 Pinus taeda
AACCAAACATTTATATGTAATATTAATAATAAGCTAGACATTTATATACAACATTTTTAGTAAACTAGAAATTAAAATTCAACCATACCTAAATTAATCATTAAATGATAATCAATTAAAATAAAAAACCAACAATAAAAATCATTAAACTATCAACTATTAACTATTAATTGCTAGAAGCATTCACACTCTCTCTTCTCAAAATGCAAATTACAGCCCTGAAGATGGACTCACTTAGTTAGTCTAAAACATTGGTTATTAAATGATAATAGGTTTTTCCACAAATATTTTTGAAAACAAACTCCTAATCACAAGCGTTGCCTTGAAAAACCCTAAATGTTCCTAATACTAATGATTCTTTGCAATTATGAAAATAAAGTACTTAATTTGATCTATTGACATAAAAAAGGATAGACTCAAACTATCTCAGCAATGACTAATCCTTCTTCTCATTAATTAGCAATTCACTAGATCAAACCTTGAACCGTAATTTGCAAAAGTAAATAATTCTTAAAAAAGTCAACCCAAAACATCAAATCGAAATAAAGAGGACATTTCCAGAAGGTAAAGAAGTCTAAATAAACACAAAAATCAAAATTTCATAGACTCATCAATGGGAATGTCTAAATTTTCAAAAAAAACCACGTGCGCAAAAAACCAGTATGATTTAGTCCGTATACACATTGTTGCTAAAAGGTAAGTGTTTAGAAGTACACTCTGTAACTAAAGATAAAGTGTGCACCTCAGGAAAACTTAAGAAAAAATAAAAATAAGCCAAACAAATCATAAAACCCAAACTTTTAATATTTTTCAGACACTTAAATGGGGCTATGACAAAAGGATCTAAAGTCAAAACAAGCAGATGATGGAGAACAAGACGTTCCCCAAGTATGGTTCCAATTTGTTATGAAGACTAGTCCTTCCTGTAGACAAGATGGATCTCCCTAGATCTTAAACAAAATCTATTAACAAACAAGAAAATAACTACTACCTTTCCTTAGCTTATGATTGATTGAAAAAAGTAATATGTGAGGGATCACTTATCGGTTTAATGAAGTGCCCGATGAAGTTCTTCAATGCCCTCCATAGTTGGCTTCTTTTTTATTCTTTAGAGAATGTTCTAGTGATTTCCACAACTTCTCCAAGATGTTTCAATGGATATATACATAGACAGAAACACACAAAGGATCAACGCATCTAATACATAGAATGAAAGATAAATGAAACACTTAACTCGACATATATCATAAATTGAATCAATAACTAGTTGTAACCTATGTGAGTGATCTAGGATTTCACAAATAATATCACTATAGACATGATTAGGAAAGAAAAGTTTCTTTTAATTGAATAAAAAAGGAGAAAAAACCTATAACCTCAATGCCTTGATGTTACAAGCCTCTCTCCATGATCTCGAAACTTCTCCTTGGATGAAAAGCCTTCTAGCCCTATATTTGTAGCATAAGCTTACCTTCAACGGTCCTCTCCAATCCTTTGTCTTGTCTTTGATTTATGGGCTAAGAGGAGGAGGTTTGGGATCGTCTTTGTAAGGGATGAGATCCACAAATTGTGGGATAGGGGATACACAAAGAGAGGGAAGTAGCTCCATGATGGGAGGGATCCGGCTTGAGTAAGCATCAACTCGAAGTTATTAGTTGGGAAATATTCGACTAACAAAGATTCTAGACTTTGGTTTTTATTTTTTACTTACATTAAGTCATGTGAATAGGCCACAATGTAAGCCAAAGAACACTTTTGCATAAAATCTAATGGACTTTTCTACGTATGCACAAAAACTGACTAGGGAACGATGCACGCAGTCAAAAATAGGTTTTTGGGCCGTGAGATCCAGGAATTTCATTCTCTTCGGGATTATTTAGGTTCTAGTCTTCGATGGGGATGATTTGGAACACATTGATGGATAGTGAAAGATCTAAACCGATGATCATTTGCCTAATGCAACAAAATGGCGTGTAACATGCCTTCAGTTCCCTCTCTCTCGAATGTTTGTCTCTTAAACAATAGTGGAGTTCCTCAACTTTTGCCTCAGTTTCATATGAAACCCACAAAGAGGCAACCAACATTTATAAGAAATGAACTTAATTATTGTTTATATACACAAACACTCATATACATTTTCAATGTGTTAAACACATATTGGCCCAGTGGACTCCTCTCCATTTGGCACCTTATATTGGCACTGGATCTGGTGGAGTTTAGTGGTCAATTTGTGGCTTAGAAGAGTTGACATGGTAACTGCACAATCTTGACCCCCTTTATATATATATATATATATATATATATAATATATATATATATATATATGGATATGTTCCCACACATATGGTACGAAAAGGGCATTGTCAACATATAATTTCTTTTGCAAATCATGTAACATAAAGACAAAGATAAAACTGTAGTGGAGAGCCTTATCACTGATCTGTCTTAAAAATTCATCACTTTAATTAATTTTATTTGCAACTATCCTTAAAAAAGGTCTATGAATAAGCTCCTTCCACCATGCCTTTAATCCTCTATATGTTGGGGCACATATTATCAATATCCAACTTACGAGTTAGCTTTTTATGTAAACCATGAGCACCAATAGGACATTTATTATCCCTGGGAGAATTTAGTTGCAACATATGGAATAGACATAGGTCCAAACACATTATTATGCACAAGCTCTAATATTCCTTTTGCCCTCCTAGCACCAGAGGGGAAACTCACCCAATTTTGCCTCCCGTCTACACAATGTTCATAAAAATCAAAATCTAGAGAGAAATTAGATATACCTTCTACCATACCATTTCCATGTAGTATTTTAAGGCACTTCTCTCCAATATGTCCAAGTCTTTGATGCCACGACATATTATTTTCTCTAGACACCACTATATTTTCTGCTCCACTTTCAATAACCACATAATCGTTACGCCCATCAATAAAATTTCTACCAAAAAGCTTGTACGAAGTTTTAGTCTAACCTCCCCACATCAATACTAGTGCTACCCTAACCATCTTGTAGGTATCTTTATTAACACTTTTTTAACACTTGCATCATCCATATTTCTTATAGAAATTAAATTTCGGGCCAAAGTAGGAATGTGCAGAACACAAGGAAGTGTTATAATCCTTCCACCTTGTAACACAAATTTGAATTTTCTATGTCCTATAATTTTAGCCTTCTTTTCATACCCTAAGAATACATCACCACCATCATATTTCTTATACTCGTGGAACTACTCCCTATGGAGAGTGAAGTGAAAGGATGCACTCGATTCAATTAACCATGCCTCATGATCTATGTGTGTACTTGAAGAAGAAGCCAAGTACGCATCCCCACGTTCATATGAGGTGGGAGTTTATTTTTCAGAAAGAGTATCATCAAATCATTTTCCTCTCTCAGGGTTATTAGATCTACAATCCTTTTTATAGTACCCTTCTTTTCTACATTTGCAGCATAGCTATATAACGTTTCTTGGAGATTTATATTTCCCTCTTGATTTAGATCTCCCACTTGAGGACTTATCTTTGTTTCTTTTCTACGACCTTCCTCTTATAAATAAAGAATCTCCATTCTGTCTCTCCATAATTTTCCATGTCATCTCCTCCGACAATAAGGATGAGACTATTTCATCAAACTTCAAGGTAGTTATATTACTACCTATAGCAACAACTAGACTATCCCACGAGTCTGGTAGAGAAGAAAACATAATGATGCCCTTATATTCATATGAAATTTTAATATCAATAGATAACAACTAACTTACCACAATATTGAAGGCATTTAAATGCTATGTCACCGAGTCTCAATCCTTCATCCTTAAGTTATACAACATTTTCCACAAGAACAATTTGTTCACCAGGGACTCATATAGATACAAAGTCCCTAACTTGTCTCAACAATACTTTGGCATAACTCCTCATAATACATTCAACAATATTGAATATGAGAGACACAATCATACTGTGCTCTTCACCTACCAATCTAAATCTTTCGAGTCTTCTGTCGACATTCTGGTTGGTGTTGTACCTTAATCTAGAATGATCCATTGATATTTCGCCACCAACAAATCCTCCATCTCGAGCTTCCATAGCTCAAAAATTTTTCCATTCAATTTTTTGATCTCTATCTTTATATTATTCACCATCTCCATTGATTGTAAGAATTAATCCCATAGATCTCCCACTGTAACAGGGTCTACCATAGGCACGAGAAAAACCTCTCAGTAGAAAAGGTGTCCCCTTGAAGCTTTAACCTTGTACATAAATTTCTTGCAAACAAAATCTAAAAATAGAAAAATAAACAATGGTGAGAACATAAAACATACACACAAAATTTTTTCCCTAGAATCTAAATCGGGAAAACCAGATTGATTTTTCATTATATTCCCTTCAATGTTACAATACATTATATATATATATATATATATATATATATCTTATATATATATATATATATATATTATATATATATATATATATATATAATATATATATATATATATATATATATATATATATACTATATATTATATATATATATTATATATATATATTGAAACATTCATAAAATTAAATCCATTAACCCTGGATTGGAACATAGTCATAGTTCCCTTGATCGGATCTACAAAATACCATGGGAAAAAAATTGTCATTCCAAAAAGCATGCGTGAAAACCATGCACAAAACCATGGGAAGGTCTACCCGCCATCTTAATTTGGTCCACCCGCCATCCTTGGCTTTTCCAAAATATTATTAGGTTAGCATATTTTTTTTTCCAAGAGCACTGCCTTGAACCTTGTGCAAGTCCCACAGTAGGGGGGGATGCGACCCCCTACTGCACCTGACACAATGTAACGACACCTGGAAATAGACATATAAATAATATAACAAATACCCAACATGTATTAGGATCATCTCATCTTGTATAACACATTGTATTAATTATAGGAGGTTTTCCCTTCAAAGTGGACTGTAATTATTGGATTCTTATCATTTGAAGGAACATGGTTCATAAGACACAAGCTCTCTGTATCTCTTCCCTACAATAAAAATATATCTATATTGAGTTGTTACATTAACATTATTATATTTTTATGTAGGATAGGACCATTCATTATAATTGTACACTTTATGTCCCACACACACACATGCCAAGGATACATAGTCGTAGGATGACCTCATCTTGTATTATATATTATATTCATTCTAAATGGAGTCTCAGCCTCAAAGTTGAATGTAATTATTGGATTCTTAGCATTTCAAGACACATGATTCATGACACACACTCTCGTTGTCTCCCTCCCCCCCTCCAACTCTTTCCCTATATTGAGTTATTACATTAACATTGTTATATTTTTATGTAGGATAGAACCTTCCCTGATAATTATACCCTTTTGGGCCTTGGATATATATATATATATATATATATATAGTCTTAGGATAATCTCATCTTGTATTACATATTGTATTCATTATAAATGGAGGTCTCCCTCTGAAACTGGACTATAATTATTGGATTCTTATCATTCTAAGGCACACGGTCCATAATACGCTCTCTCTCTGTCTTTATCTCTGCCCTCCAAATCTATCTCTATACTAAGTTATTACATTAACATTTTTATATTTTTATGTGGGACATAACCTTTCATTAGAATTGTACCATTTGTGTCCTACACACACATACCTATTAGGGAGACCTAGTATTAGGGTGATCTTATCTTGAATTATACATTGTAGGCATTATAAATAGAGGTGTTCACCTAAAAGTGGACTATAATTATTGGATTCATATCTTTTAAAGGAAGATGGTTTATAACACACACTATGTCTCTCTCCCCCCTCCAACTTTGTCTCTATATTGACTTATTACATTAACATTGTTTTATTTTTATGTAGGATATAGACTTTCATTATGATTGCCCCTTTGTCTGCTATATATATACACACACACCTAATGAGGGGACCTAATCTTAGGATCATTGAATCTTATACATTATATTCATTATAAATGGAGGTCTCACCCTCAAAATGGACTGTAATTATTCGATTCGTATCATTTCAAGGCACATGGTTCATATCACACTCTCTCTTTGTCTCCATCTATATATATCTCTCCTTCTCTCTCACTCCCTTCACCTGCTTCCTCACTTTCTCTCGTTCTCTCTTTTCCTCCCTGTGGTGCAGATAAATTCACAATGCCAACACAAGTAATTCCTCTAGCTTGAGAGAGCAGGCCAAGCCACAAACAAACAATCTATGGAAAATATGCTTAAGCTAGAATCAATTAAGAGGGCCTACCTTTTAGAACACTATTCCGCTTGGTGATGATGCTGCTTCCTCACTCTAACTATCTTCCGTTTCCTTCCTTCCAATACTGGAAATAAGCAAGAAACAGCAACAACAAATGTGATAGCATACAATATTGTATTCGGCCTACTTAATAGCTCAAGGAAAATTAAGCCATAAAGATGTAAAATGACACTTCATGTAGGAAATCAATCTATAGTTGCATTTATATAGATCAGAAAGAGATTACAATCGGTGCCTTGATGTTGGTGGTCTTATCTGATGTATTTGGTTTCCCACACTTCAACTAGCACTTCATGGATAGCCTCAAGAATGAAAGTTTTAAGGCCTCCTTCCCTCTAGTCTCAAACCAAACCAAAAACACACTATTCTCCCTGAAACATACACTAGAAAGCTACAAGCTATAGATGACTTGCTAATTATTCAAACTTACTCCAAAACTCCAACTAGATTTTGCTTTGGAAAAAGAGAGGTTTTTATAGCTTCGATGGATGGCAGATGGTTCCTCTCATCATGGGAGAAGGTATTATCTCTTGAGTTTATTCCATCCTAATAGGGGAAAGGAGCCCAAACTAACTTCCTTGGCTCCATCGAGCCCAACCATCTACCAGACTTCCATTACGAAGATTCTAGATATGGAAGCTTCGGCTCCATATTTAAAAAACTTGCCAAAACAGGATCGGCACGACTAGAAAAGGGCTTAGTCACTCTATACAGTGCTAGGGCTAGTTTTAGTCTCTACAAATCGGCACGAGGAGGAAAATGGTTAGTAGCGTTGGTTTTGTAAACTAGGAAAAAAGGAAGATTCTTGGGAAATGATGCAAAGGGGAATTATCTGCTCATGAAGAGGGACATATCGGGAGTTTCTTCATGATGGGAAAACATGTCAGGTTCACTGTATAGGTCTTCTAGGATCATGGACGGTGAGTACAAGGACAGTGACAAAAGGTTGTGTAACATATGCCCCCTAAAGTGTGAAGGCCGAACTAGAGTGAGGCGTGAAATGATTTACAAGTGGAAGTGGGGAACCAGAGTCTGTCATCAGAAAACCTGCAAGCAAGCATAGATACATATACATCACTGAAAACTTTGAATAATGATACATGAATCATGGTATGGATGCAACCATCCAGAGAATGATCATGTAATTGGATCCAAGGCATGGGCGTAGCCATCGGTCTAAAGGATCATTTATATAATCATGAATGACTCATTACTCCTTGTAACCTAGACTTTTGTAATCCAATCCCAAGGTCTTGTGATCCAACACAACCCGATCAAAGTAAAAATTCTAACATGTGAATAAATGTGTTGAAGTCAAACATGTTAGAAAATCGCTTGATTACCTATCAATGATGTGAACCATTAACAAGTGTGAGAGAAACCACCAATAATGACAATGGCTCTCAAGGTACCAGTAGCAGAATTCACATGGTATGAATAAGGAACTGAAGTCGAACACCTGCAAAATCATTTGATCGAAGGCCAATGATGAGAACCTATCATCGAGTGTGAAGAACTTGCCATTGAGGAATGAAAGCTCTAAGGTACTAGAAAGGATTTTATAGATCAACTTGCTGGATAATGAGCTGAAGTCAACACGAAGAGATCTACCGAAGGAAAGTCATAATGAATCCCTGATCATCAACATGGAACGGGAACACAATGAATGAGAGTAATCCAAGATAATTAGACAATGTACATGTAGGAAGACTTCTCTTGAACATATGGATGACACGACTCCGAGTTTGGTAGCATTTGACATCATATGATGAAAGGTCATGGTGATGTGGCAGAGATCATATGAGTGGTTTAAAATGGATAACCCAAAACCCAAGGAGGCAAGTGATAAAGTGAGGATGTCCAAAACCCGACACGAACATCAGATGAGTGTCAATGTTCAAGAGTGATTGGCTACCTCAAGTGAATACAACAAATGAAAAAATTCCAATTTTCCCTCACCATTTCTACCAAGTACCCCAGTTATTTTCACACAAGCTTGACAGGGATAGCATATGTTTGTAATATAAGTCCATCCTTTGGATGAATTCTACCTAGTAAGATTAATGAACCCTAGGAAGGAGAAGCTCATGTTCGTCATGGTGATGAATCTGATCTTGTTTAATGTTTTAACGAGTCTGACAAAGGTGTAACTTAGTATTTTTTTCATTTTTAGAGAGTTTGAAAAAGACACCAAAAAGAAAAATCTGCATGGTCCCTTTTAGTACATTTGTGTCTCTCGAGCCCAAAAAGGTAGAAAATAATACTTGAGAGAACCGCTTGACAATTTTAGTCAAGGAGTACCTTTTTTGTAAATAGTTTATCCCAGACAGAAAAGGGGGTAAATATATACTGGGTAAATGATGTTTCGCAACCTTTAGTGAGCTCAAGACAACAAGCGCTTGACAATATTTTCGTGTTTTAAGAGTCAGAAAAGAGCTGAAAGTAGACCCCCTTTTATTCGAGTCAAGAAATTGAAAAAATACTCAACAGTCTTTTCATCTTTTACATGTTAGAAAAGAGCTTAAAGGTGACTCATCCTGGAGGAATGAGTGGCATAAAGGGTAGAAATTGGTTCCGACAATGGAGGAACTTCTCAAAATGTGTAATGGTCAAGAGGCTCGCTAATAGAATCACTCATTGTTGCAGTTCCCTAAGAAAGTAAAAAACAACCAAGTGAAAGCATATGATTGGCCAAATAAAACAACCAAGGCTCATCTAGTAGAAATAAGCTGATTAAAATGACAATAACGAAATGTAAATTGGGCATGGGTTCATTTTTACACAAGCTTGAACCATGGAGAACTCTACTTGGATTTAGTTTCATGTTTACACAAACTTGAAACAAAAAACTATGCTTGAGATAAGTTTACATGCCCCTGGCATAATGACTCAATTCGAGTTACATGCCCCGTAAGCTTCATTTCATTCAACTAGGTGAATGAAATGAAGGTTCACTTTTGAGACCCAGGGAAGACTCGATTGGTATTTTACGAGATCTTCATCAAAGACTCAATTTGGAAAAGGGAGGTGCTTCATTTTTTAATGAGGTTGACACAATAAAAGAAACTATCCTCGGACATCTATTTCATTTTTTAACGAGGTTGATACAGGAAGAAACTATCATCAAACTCCTTGATTTAGTTTTTAACAAGGTTGACACATAAGTAAACTATCCTCATAATAGGTGTTCATGGACTATACGAGAGCATGGCCACTAAGAGGTCCTCACCAGATGGGAGAACTATGGTCTGGGAGGAACACATGTCAATTGGTACAAATGACAGATCAAGTTCCAATGCCCCTAGTACATAATTTACTATATCATCTGTGTGATCATTAGCAAATGTGGAGACAGAATGAGTAGCCACATAATTGACCTATGGCAGGGAGGGTACTGCTTTCAAACAAGAGTCGATAAGGGACGATGGTTGCAAAGGAGGCGCCTAGTGACCAATGAACAATAGTTGATCAATAGTCATAACTCTCCCTTCATGCAGAAAATAAACCACACTGAAAAGTGAAGAAATAAGAGCTGCCATGACATAAACATAGTCGCGTCCAAGGAGAATATTGAAATCTAAGGGACCTTGGACTACCATCACATCTATATAGATGGTCTTTCCTTCCAAAGTATTAGAGAACTTCAAAAGGATCCCTAAGGGTTGACTAGTTCCTCCATTGAAAGCCAACAAATTCTGGGTGATAGCCACAAGCTATGGGGAACCCAAAGATTTCCAAGTAGTAGAAGGCATGAGCTAACAAGTATGCCTTCATATAATATAGTACCATGTACTCCATATTATAGGCTGGTACTATGATATGGAAAGGCACGTAAGATGGGATGGAGAATGCAGTCAATTGAATCCAATCAAAAGAAACAACAAAAATACTTATTGGAGATATCATATGATTTCCCCCATGCTCTGTGGGAATATGGGGACACTCCTGAACAACTGGGATGGGAGGGTCACTCTTTGATTCATGATAATCTGAGGAGATGAGATCAACATGAGCAGTATGATCACCACTCTCTTCAGGAACAGACTGAACAACTGAAGAGGGAGCCAAGTCGACACTCTTTTCGATCAATGGTTGGTCATGAATAGATGAAAGAGTGTCACGGTCAAGAAGAGTAGGACCAAAAAGAGATGAAAGCAAGTAAATCTCTTTACCAACTAGGAGAGGGTCAGAAGAAAGCCTCTGATAACCAACAGGAAGTTGGGGTTGAGGAGTTGTAAGGTTTTCCAAAATTTTGGATGTTCTATCCATAAGAGGACAAAGGTGAAGAAGATGCTTTCCTTAACATAACCTACAAGGGAATCTAATCTTCCCTTTCTTCTTACTATCACTAGCTGAGGGTGTAGCATCGACATGATCTCTAATGGTCTATGGGGATGGTCAACCAAGATTTTGAGACCATACCACTAAGACTTTGGGAATGCCAGGATAGTCCCGGAGGAGATGGTCACCCTTACATAGTCTGCAAGGGAATTTTACCTTTCATGGAGAAGTATAAGGTTTGTCTACGGGAGGTGCATTTGGAGTAACAACTACACAGTTGGCCTCTCGCTTATCTGACTTCTTCTTCTCTGTCTTCTTCTTCTTCTTCTTAGCCTCCTGGTTATAGATTTCAAACTTTCACCGTGTGAAGTAGAAGATGAAGGTGAATAAATAGGTGAAGAAGGTGAGAGGTCAACCTTAGAATCAACGTGATGTGATTCAAATGAAGGAGATGGTTACGCACGGGACGAGACACTCAGGATGACCGAGGTCGAAAATAACGAGATAGCTAAAACAATGGTTTACCAAGGGAGGAACAATATTGGCATATAAGGAGCACCAGTGTTTCCAAACGAGGCAAGAGGACCAAGAATCCAATCCAAGAGGAATCCTTGATCGATAGACTCTGGAAATGTTTCCATTAGAATCGACCCTAAAGAATTACTAAGGAAGATAACTTTAACGAGGAATATTTCATGGGAAGTTAATTTTAAAACACTGAAACAAAAATTTTCCTTTTCATGTTTTAAGAGACGAGAAAAGGGAAAAAGGTGACTCTAGTCTCTTTCAGAGTTAATGAGCTCAAAAGGACAAGTGCTCAATGATCTTTTAAATTTAAAGAGTCAAAAAGACCAAAATTACTACTCAGGATAATCTAGGCAAAAGGATTACTATGTAACTATGAAGTGCAGAATACCTTCTGGCGAACTGAGAAGTACGGACAGACAATCTCACCGAATGTTGTGTTTGGTGTTTCACGTTTATAAGGTGGAAGACTCGGTTTCCTACAAATAAAGGATTTTAAACCTAGTGGGGTCTCCCTTTATTTACACGACGATATGGGGAGCACAAGTCCATACTAGCTCTATCTAGTGTTGAAGCGAACAACAGCTGCTAGGTTTTAAGATGCCAGAACATGTCTCTAGCCTAGACCTCTAAATATAATCATTAAGTTTCAATTCTTCCTTAGGTTACTTCAATATATTTTAATGGTTGATCTTGAATTAGGTTTCAATTACAAGGCCCTACCACTGTCAACTGAAAACACTCCTACATGCAGCTATATGAGAAAGGAAATTGTTGTCTTCAATGAAAGTTAACACTAATTGGGAGATAGAGAACACACAATCAATGAAACAATCAAAGAATAAATTCTTTCACTAATAAATCTCCAAAATCTACTGAATCTTCCTATCAAATGCACTTCAACTAGTCCTTTTAATAGTAAAGAGAATTCATTTCTTTTCAAATACAAATGATGATGTGTATCTAGTCTTCAATGATGCTAGCTAATGTAACATATTAATTTAGCAAACTAGAATTATCTACTTTTCAATGGAATGATAACATGAATCTTTCACATACACTTCAATGAAATTTTTTCAAAACAATCAACATCAATCAAATGGAAAGCACGAAAAGAGAATTCCTTCCAAACCAATGATGTAATGATTCAATCAAGAACAAGAGGAGAAATTTAAGCTATGCCCGAAAAGAGACGCTTAATCAAGAGAAGAACAAATGAAACTTTTCAAACTTGTTTAATTGAAATCAAAGCGATAAAAGGACTAAAAAATGAAAATGCATGGAGCATCTAACCAACAACTGGACTTGCTGAGCAAACAAACAGTTGAATGGTTGACAACCTAAATTCGCTAGGTCCATAAACCATCCAAAGAATAAAAAAATCAAGTAAAAGAATGGAAACCAAACAAGCACACAAACCAAGACAATGAAGCTTTCCAACTAGGGAGAAGATAGGCAAAATGAGCTAAGAGCTAGAAATTAATAGTGCAAGACACATTGGTTATGATCTAGGAGAAATCATGATCTTCACCTACAAAAACTAGAGAGCCTACCTAAATAAAAATAAGCATTGATCAGTGTGACTAGAGCGTCTTCCTAACTGACAACTAGCGCTTATCGGCGCGACTGTTTGGCCAAAAAGATTGTTGGTCTAGAATTTCAAGAAAAAAAAATTCAAAAACCAAAACCAAACCTACCACTGTAAATTTTCAACTAAGAGTAGTAAACCAGGCAAAGAAGAGAAACCTGAACGGAAATGGTGATACTAGAAAGGTTCACACAAAACCATGAAATGACAATCGATTGAATAGAAGGATTGGCTCCCTAGTGGAGTTGCCAATTTTTGATGTAGGTCAATTCTCTATGTGGACACAAACAATTCCTTTAGCTCAAGAGAGTGGGTCTAGCCAAAAACAAACAATCCATGGAAAATATCCTTAAGCTAGAACCAATTAAGAGGGCCTACCTCTTAGAACACTATTCCACTTAGTGATGATCCTGCTTCCTCACTCCAACTATCTTCCGTTTCCTTCCTTCAAATAGCTAAAACAAGCAAACAACAACAACGACAAACGTGATATCATACAATATTGTATTCAACCTACTTAATAGGTCAAGGAACATTAAGCCATAAAGATGTAAAATGACACTTCATGTAGGAAATCAATCAATAGTTTCATTTATATAGATCCAAAAGAGATTACAATCAGTGCTTTGATGTTGGTGGTCTCCTCTAACGTATCCAAGTTCCCACACTTCTGCTAGCACTTCATGGATAGCCTCAACAATGAAAGTTTTAATGCCTCTTTCCCGCCAGTCTCAAACCAAATCAAAACCACAATATTCCCCCTCAAACATACACTAGAAAGCTACAAGCTATATATGACTTGCTGATTATTCAAACTTACTCCAAATCTCCAACTAGCTTTTGCTAGGGAAAAAGAGAGGTTTTCATAGCTTGGATGGATGGGAGATGGTTCCTCTCATCATGGAAGAAGGTATTATCTCTTGAGTTTGTTCCATTCTAATAGGGGAAAGGAGACGAAACTGACTTCCTCGGCTCTATCCGACCCAACCATCTAGCAGACTTCTGTTACAAAGCTTCTAGACATGGAAGATTCGGCTCCATATTTAAAACAACTTGCCTAAAGAGGATAGACACAACTAGAAAAGGGATCAGTCGCTCCATACTATGCTAGGGCTAGTTTTAATCTCTGCAAATTTGTGCAAGAAGGAAACTGGTCGGTAGTATCGGTCTTGTAAACTAGGATAAATAGAAGGTTCTTAGGAAATTATGCAAGTGAGAATTATTCTTCTCATGAAGAGGGACATACTGGGAGTTTCTTCATGATGGGAAAGCATGTCAAGTTCACTCTAGAGGTCCTCCAAGATCATGGACGGGGAGTACAGGGATAGTGAAAAAATGTTGTGTAACACTCCCTCCCCCTTCATCTATTTTTCTAGTGTACCATCCCACCCTTAGTACCTCCTTCATAAAAAGAAACCCTCAAACTCTCTCTCTCTCTTCCCTCAAGATATGTCTCTATATCCTTCCCAATATCATTTTTTTTCTCCCTCACTCCCTCCACCTCACTCATTCTCTTACCCTTACTAATAGAAAATGATGAAATTACTAGGTGACTAAAAAAGTTAGTCACTATAGCTTTTCCAAGGGAAATACTACCAAAATTATCCAATCTCAACTAACCCAAATAAAATCAACTAATTTAGTTGTGTATTAAAATATACGACTAGCTAATAAGTAATACAACTAAAATGACTAGAAAGAATGACTAGTTTAGTTTACGAACAAAAATATGACTACCTAGCAAGTACTATAACAATAGAAATTAGGCAATTAAGTTAGTCATTTTAATTTTGTCACTTCTTCAATCTAAACTTATAAGCGATAGGGGATTCAAAGGTTTTTATAGATTGGTTGAAAGGTTATACTTCCTTAAACACTTCTTTATTGGATCAGTGGATGGTTACAGTTGGGGAGTTGATTAGAATCTTCAAGTTTATATCCTTTGATAACGTTCACAAGGAATTAAATTCAAATCATTTGTCAAGAGTGAATACACGTAACATCCTTGTGAACCCTCAACTTTAAAAACAACCTCACACAACTTCCACACATCGTCTAGAAATGTTGATAGACAAATACACGAATGCCAACATCCAACAAAAACCCACATAATGAAGAGGAAACACTAATAGACATACACACAATCCTCAATCCTTAGCTCTAAATATTACACAGCCCTGCATGATACTCAAATCAACTAAGCAAAATCTAGGTTATGGGTTATTAATGTGGTAATATGAATGAGATGGGAAAAAATATTAGCAAATCATCGACTCCAACTTCACTCTCACCCTCCGCATAGCAGCAAGCACAACAATTTTTCTAAAGCATCTACAATACTAACAAGTTGGAGTAAATAACTATATACTCATATGCCTATCATAATTATAATTAGCCTCTCTAACATGCTCTTTGTTTTCTAATGTATTCTATATAGGAGTTCACTCTATATCTAGCTTAACATTATAACAAAAACTAAATAACGATTTTAATTTGCAAAAACTAATAGGATATAGTTTACACTCAATGAAAGAAAGCACTCGATTATAACTTACAAGTAAGAACATATTTTATATCAATATAGTAATCAGTATTTTGAATTTTTTTTCCATGATGAATCCATTTAATTTAATAATTTGTGTTATCAATTCACCAAATCATTATGATTTTAATTTTAAAAAACTAATAGGATGTAATTCACACTCAATTAAAGAAAGCATTGGATTATAACTTACAAGAAAGAACATATTTTATATCATATTAATCAACATTTTGAAAAAAAATTCCATGATGAATCCATCTAATTTAATACTTTTTGTTATGAATGCACCAAATCATTTTTCAATTTACCAATAGTGAAATCAAAGCACCTTAAAGATTTGCATTATATGATTGTACTTTTTTCTTAAGTGAAATTATTTTCATTCCATCAAATCATTATTTTACATCAAAAGAGGTTGAAATATTTAATGGTCTACCACTATAGAAACCAGACCAAGCACAAAATTCCATTTTCCTTAAGAACCGCACGAAACATTTATTAATAGTGTACCAAAAAATGAACAAGTTTGTTAAAAATACATGGGCTATAGGGATGTATTGAAGCAAATAAACAAAGTTGGTGGTACTTGATATTGTAGATAACTAGAGAACATAATTAACATTTAATATTTTCTATATTCTAAGGCTTCCATAGGGATAGGATCCCTTTCACTTCGTAGAGAACAACCTAGAGTAGCGGGCAAGTCAAAGTGGGCTTTAAATTTCCCTAGCTTGTTGTCCATGAAGCACATTAACACCTACAATTCATCCAATTAAAAACCATCTCTTCTTAGGCAGTGTTCTTCTCCATCACCATGCAGGCAAACGATAACCTGAGGTGCCAGTAAAGATTGACTATATGTATATAGTAATTGAGGAAACTCTAGTAGTGGGACATGCATGCAACCCATCTCTCCACCTTAGTAAGAACCTCATAGTTAATAATGCATTGTATTTGATCTACAATGTCATGTTTATCTTGAAAAATTCCCTCCTCAACACTTCTAGGAGTAAAATATTGATAAGGAGTAGTAAAGATTTCAACTCTTTCTTGGGTTTTGGGGCTTCCAAAGTTCCTATAATAGGCAGTTCAATGGTAGACCTATGCTCTCTATCTCACCATCGTCTCCATAGGAGAAGGAAACTATAAGAAATTAGAAAGAAAGAGTTTATAGGAGGGACAATTCCACAAAGATCGGCTAGTGGGAAGTGGAAGGTGAAAGTGGCGGGGCCTGATGAGGTTAGAGGGTGAGATTGTGTGCCTAAAAAGTGGAGAGGAATCCAAGCTATTAAAATATAGTGAGGAAGTAATTAACTAAAGGCCAAGAAAAAAGGATGAAAAATCAGTAGGGGTAGATCTAATGGACTGGGGGAATGGTCTCAACATAGAAAGTTCAATAAGAAATACCACCAAATTTATCGAGGGGGATGAATCACTATAGGGAGAAAAACGTAAAATGATACAAAAATGACCAATGTTCCTTCTAAATACATGTGATGAGGCTTGAAACTCACAAAATATACTAAACACCATTACACCATTACTACACAATATACAATTGCATACAAACTATTAGCCTAACCCTCCTCTATAGAGAGATGGCTCAGGTGCCATCATAATTGTTTACCTCATAGAATGACTAATGTGGAAATTTAGAGTAGGCTTACAAACCATGTTAGTGTTCCAAGTACAAGAGGTTTTAAAATACTAATGAGCCAAGGGAAATATGCCATTAGACAAACATGGGTGACATGATTGATGGGGTGGTAACGTAATTATGGCACACAATGCAATTGTATGTGTATTTTAATTCATTGGGGACAATGATGGAATGTCTGCCTCCTCTTGTAGTGACTGGGACTATGGCCTCATTCCCCCCATCTATATCATGCTAGCTAACCTATCTAGGGATACATTATATGATTATTGGAATCAATGCAACTAGTTGATTTTTCTCAGGCTTATTTGATACATTGCATATATTGACTGGGTGATAAAATGGATTGTATCTTCACTAAAATTCAATGCATCACATTCATTGGTTAAACATTTTTCATCAAAAAAGTATACTAAAATATTAGTATTGGATAAACAAAGTGTTGTTCTTTACCTTGTAATAGAATATTTATTTTATAACATTATAATATGTATTTCTAAATTGTTTTGCAATATATTAGTTTTGAAATCACTTAGATAATTTTCACTATATTAGAGTTGAAATCAATACTTATCAATTTTCCCACTACTATTTCTTAAATCAATGCATATAATCATTTTGCATTGTATAATTATTTAAATTAATGCATCCAATATAAACTATGGATTATTAATGTAGTAATATAAATGAAAAAATATATATTAGCAAATCATAGATTCCAACTTCACTTTCACCCTCCCACATAGCACTAAGCACAATGATTGTTCCAAACCATCTACAATACTAAGAAGTAGGAGAAAAATTGACAAAATGAAAATACTAATAGTTACACTAATAGTTAAAGATATGAAGCCAAATCGATCCAATTGTAGACCATAATGGAGATGATTGTAACATGAACAACAAAAACTCACAAAATATGTTATATCCACCCAGTTATAGACTGCAATATTGCAACATCATCTCGCCAATTTGGCACTAGTTTGCTTAAATTCAAAGAAAAATTTGAATTTGTGCATTGCATTTCTCTCGAATTACTCTAATGGATGACTTTGAAGCTCCTACATTCTCTGGAGGCCTCAATTTTGCATGGAAACGCTGCCTATTCACTCTTGGCTTTCACAATAATGATGGAGAATATGAAAACCCAACCATTTGTAACCAAGATCATGAAATCAAATGTCATCCATAGATCATTGACATAGCGGAATCATTCCCTGGACCTTGAGGCTTCCAACGGTAGGGATCGAGCCTAGGAACTCAAGTTTTCCTAGATTAAGATATCAAGATCTACAATGTTACAATGAAGAGTCTATTCGAAGATTCAAGATACTAAGGTGACAACACTTTCTAATGATAATTTGATCCTCGCTGCTAAATCCCAATGTAAAAATTTAGGTCAAGGGATTGTACTCAGAAAACCCCAGATCAATTTCAATGATATTGAAGATTTTTCCACAGATTACAAATTTCTCTGAGGTTAGTTGAAATTAACCCTCAAGCAAGAGAAATTTTTTGTTTTAACTTCGACCTTGAACTCATAAGTATGTAAAATTCCAAATATGCGGATAAAACCCTTCACGACATATGCAAGTAACATTCTTTTTATTGTTACTTCACTTTTGTAATTGCAGTATAAACAACTGTTTTATTGGAATTAAAATCTAAATGGTAATATTAAATTTAGATTTTCAATATTAGACTCGTTGTCCTAGGAACTTGTTGCACACACACTGAAGAAAATTGTTAGTGTTGTTGAAGAGATAAAAGATTCAAGATACGAGATGACTAAATTCATGTCACATGAGGCTGAATCAAAGGATCTACAATTCGTGTTCACAGATTGTCTGTGTGTAAGGGTAGGGAGAAAGGCATACAAAGTAGTAGTAGAAACTTAAAAGAGTCTTTAGGATGGATATTAATCCTAATATTTTTTACAATATTTTGTATTTTGACATTCTACGATATCTTTTTTAGATACCTAGAAGAAAAATTCCAATGAACAACTTTCCTGGAAATGAAAATAGAAAAAAAATTGACAAACCGCATAGTTTTTTTTATTAGTAAGATTTGTAATCTATCATCTCAATGCATTGTCACTGGAGATGCATATAGAAGAATAAATGAAATTTGTATGCCTGTAGATATAGCCAAGAGAGTAACGTTTGCAGAGCATGTAAATGTTTAAAATAGGGAAAAAATGTAGAAAATTGTAGACTATGTTGACAAAGGAGGTAATTATTGTTCAAATGCATTCAGAAAAGCAATGAAGAAAGTTGAAATTGGTGAAGTGATCAACCTTGAACTTCAAGATAGGGATTTTGTTTTGATTAATTGTCCTCCAAGTGTCCAAAAACTTCATTGTAGGCATTAAAAACGTACATACATCTGGGATCTACAATGATTATTAATCCTCTCATAAGTTGGCCACTTGGTGCACATTTTGATGGGGATTTCAATCATGATTTTTATCCCCAATATTTATAATATAAATCTGAGCTTTCGCAACTTCTATGTGTGGACCAACAAATGTTTAGTTCCCATTGTGAAGAGGAAAGCATAGCACTGAGTGTTGATAGTAGATGCATTGTTGGTTGTTTATTCATGATGATATGATCCAATAGTTAGGTGGGGATGTTAGGTTCGCACAGTTGTTAGCAATCTTAGGCAGGACTATGTACACCCCAGAGCTACTCTAAATGTTATTTCCTCAGTTGAAAGAAAAAATATACATTGTTGGTTTCCAAGCTTCTATCCCGAAAATCTATCGTAGATAAAATCACACTGAATCATCTATCATTATGGACTTTTGGAACCTTGCCTGAACCAATAGTCACTAAATTGAATGATGGAGGGCTATTTTGGATAGCTAGCCAACTTCTTTAGATGGCTTTACCTCGGAATTGAACTGTGAGGAGAATGGATTTCTCATAAGAAACAGCGAAATACTATTATTCAATGGTGATAAAACACAATTGCTAAGTTCTCTGACTCAAATTTTTATTGCAATTGTTAAATGAAAAGGTACAGGAGCAAAATGAATTGTTTGAATTTAGTTCAAAGTTTTGTTATTGAATTTTTAACCTTAAATGGTTTTAGTTCAGGTTTGGATGATTTGGTTCATTCTCACTATGTTTGTCGGAGAAAGATATCTGCAGAAGAGCTACAAAATGAACTTATTGAAATTTCTAGGCTTGTGAAGCATGTGAGGGGAGGAAGATATGATAATGCCATCATTTCCCAAGTGGAGAAGCATCTACTTGGAGTGCAGGAAAATGTTGCCAAGGCTATTTATTATTCAAGTTCCTTTTTTCTGATGGTTGATAGTGGAAATGAAAGATCCACTAAGAAAGTGGTTCAACAACTTGGCTTCTTAGGGCTTCAAATGTTTCGAGGAATATGTTTCCTAGAAATTAGCTTAAAAATGTTTTTTCACATCTTCCATTAAATTGTTCTCATCCTTTGGATCCACATAAGAAATATGATCCAACTATAAGTTTGTGGACTCGTTAAATCATCATATGCTTGTGGATTAAATCACTTCGAGGCATTTATTCATTATATCTCTTCTAGAGAAGGTATTTTCTGTCAGAAGATGGGAATGAATGAACTAGGAATTCTTTTTAAGAATCTAATGGCCTTTCTACTTGATCGAAAGATTTTCTATGATGGGATGGTCAAAGTTGCTTGTGGAAAATTTCTCATTCAATTTGAATATGGGAACATAAGCTCTTCATTAGCATGTAATTCCTCAAACAAGATGGAGTCGAGGAGTACCTTGGATCATTCATCTCCAGGAGAACACATAGGGATTCTGGCTGCTACAACAATTGCAAACTTGGCTTACAAATCACTTGTTGATTCCTATTTCCCCTTTGGACATCCTTAAGGTAGTTGAGATCACATTCATTACTTGTCATTAATGTTTTATTTTAGTATGAGTTCCTTTTGTACAGTGGGAGGGTTGAATTTGAAGCTAACAACAACAAGAAATGTTAATGAGTATATATAATTCTATCTTACAACCAAATGGTAGATGGGTAATTATTCAGATGAGAAGATGTTGTGCTGATGAAACACATTTTGAGGAGAAAGCTGCAAGAATTCAAGAATCTTTGAAGAGGATTCCTTTGAAATATTTTTCTCTCCAATTTGTTGTTGAGTAAGTGGATCTCTATGTTGCACCTTTTGTTTCAATTGTGTTACAGATAATCATAAAGGTGTCTTACTCTCTAGGTCAATCAACTAACCAATATGATTTAGAATGCATTTTTGTATTTGAAGGTTGACTCTAATAAACAATTGTGAATGAACTCCTTGTTGTTTCAAAGTTTCTAGTTGATAATTGTCTTCAACATTAATATTAAAGAAAAATACACCCTAGAATCTTCAATATGCAATGTGCTCATGTTTAATGAGATCTCTTTAAAATTTGCGCAGTTTTAAATTTCAAACTAAATATGAATATCAAATCCATGATAATTGACACAAAATGTAGTAATTTATGTTTTGATTCTCTTTGTTATTTTATCTTTTACCTTTTAATGCAAATGCAATATAAAATGCATGCATTATAAACTATTTTTGATCTTCTACATGCAAACAAAAAGATTTATCCATGGTAGACATGAGTTTCCTTCACACAAAATTCACACTGGTATAAGAAACAATGATTTCACCTTTGACTTTTTGACAATGTTTCATTAAAAGATTGAGTTGCTCAACCAGATCCCTCTTCATGTCACAAACACCTTTACATCTAAAGTACAAGGCTACAAATATATTATTATATTTGTATGTTTAGTGAAAGAATTTGTTGCTAGTCTAAACCCAATTTGAAAATCCCAATACCAAATCCATGATAATTGATACAAAAATGCATTAGTTTCTATTTTGGTTCTCTCCATTCTTTTATATTTTAAATTTTAAAGAAAACACAATAGAAAATGCATATGTGATCAACTGTTTTTCATCTTCTATAAGAAAAAGAAATATTTATTCATGGTAGACATGGACTTCTTTCACATAGCATTCACCGATATAAGAAACAATCAATTTACCTTCTACCTATTGAGAATGTTTCATCAAGAAGAAATTGATTTTCTAAACCACATCTTCCTTTAAGTTACAATTACCTTTGGATTTTATGTACACGATTGCAAATTGATTTTTGTTTCCAAAAGTTTAGTGCAAGAATCTATTGTCATCGCAAATCCAGTTTGATTTCAATTATGAGGTTAGGTGGAAATAAATTTAAGCTCATTATAGATTTTCATTATCATGATTCCTTTGATGCTACAACAAGAATATGTTACAATGGTGGAACATCTCTCTTTGGATAATAATACTTCGAAAATACGATTGAGGCTTATTGAAACATTCAAGTAATATGTAGTACCCTTTTATGTTAGTTTCAGTCAATTTTCCATCTGCATCATCTTCATGGTTATAGGAAAGTACATGGATGAGAAATTTTTTAGTATTTGTAGTAAGGAACTGTATTCAATGATATTCCTTACAGTCCAGCTACAACTGTTTCAGGTGAGTTCCTTTATGCTTGTAATGAGAAAGTATTGGATTGAAGAGGATGTTATATTCTTCAAGGATGTACCTCCAAGATACCATTGAGGCTTCTTGAAACATTCAGGTAATATGGGTTCCCTTCTATGTAAATTATATTATTCATTCCTCTATCTGCATTATATTCCTTTCATTGTTTGGAAAATGTACATGGACAAGGTGGAAGTTTTATAATGTTAGCAAGCTACAATGTTTTGATTATTTTCCTTATAGCTCAACAACTGTTATAGGTGAGTCCCTTTCCGATTTAGTGTTAACTGTTTAGTGTTTAAGAGTTGTAATATGTCATCTCGATGTGTTGTCATTGTAAATTCATATAGAAGGATAATTGAAATTGGTAAATCTATAGGAATAGCCAAGGGAGGAACATTTTTGGAGCATGTAAATGTTTACAACAAGGAAAAATTGCAGAAAATTATACAGAAGGGACAATGTAGAACCTATGTTGACTAAGGAGGTAAGTTTTGTTCAAATGCATTGGGAAAAATAATGAAGAAAGTTGAAATCGGTGAAGTGATTAACCGTGGACTTCATGATGGGGATTTTGTTTTGATTAATCATCCTCCAAGTGTCGAGAAACATTCATTGGAGGCATTAAAAGCATACATACATCTGGGCTCTACAATGATTATTGACCCTCTCATATGTTGGCCACTTGGTGCAGATTTTGATGGGGATGGCATTCATGTTTTTTATCCCCAATCTTTAAAATCTCAAGCCAAGCTTTCTTAGCTTCTAAGTGTGGATGAAAAACTGTTTAGTTCCCATTGTGGAGAGGAAAATAACACTGAGTGTTGATAGTAGATACATTTTTAGCTTGCAAGCTTCTATCCAGAAAATCTATGCTGGATAAAACCACACTAAATCAACTATGAATGTAGACTTCTAAAAAAATTCCTAAACCAGCAATCACTAAAGTGCATGATGGAGGGACTTTCTGGATAACTAGCCAACTTCTTCATATATGTTTACCTCTCGAATTGAACTGTGAGAAGAATGGGCTTATCATAAGCAACAATGAAGTAATATTATTCAATGGTGATAAAACCCAATTGCTAAGTTCATTGACTAAAATTTTTAAGGCAATTGTTAAGTTTAAAGGTCTACGAGCTGCAGTGAAGTGCTTGAATTCAATTGAACATTTTTTTTAATCCTTAGATGGTTTTAGTGCAGGTTTGGATGATTTTGTTCTTGCTCACTTTGTTTCTCAAAGAAATATATTTACAGAAGATCCAGGAAATGAACTTACTGAAATTTGTAGGCTTATGAAGCATGTGAGGGGAGGAAGATATGATAACTCCATCATTTCCCAAGCGAATACGCATCTACTTGGAGTGCGGGAAAATGTTACCAAGGCTATTTCTTCTTCAAGTTCCTTTTTCTGATGGTTGAAAGTGGAAATGCAAGATCTGCTAAGAAAGTGGTTCAACAACTTGGCTTCATAGGGCTTAATATGTTTCTAGGGAGGAAAACGTTTCCCAGAGATTGGCTTAAAAATAGTTTTTCACATCTTCCATTCAATGGTTTTCATCCTTTGGAGCCACACAAGAAATCTGATTCGCCTAAAGTTTGTGGACTTGTTAAACCATCCTATGTTTTTCAATTAAATCACTGTGAGGCATTTATTCATTCTATCTCTTCCAGAGAATCTAATTTCTGTCAGAAGATGGGAATGAAAGAACAAGGAAAACCTTTTAAGAATCTAATGACCTTTCTACTTGATCTGAATATCAATTATGATGCGATGGTGAGAGATGCTTGTTGAAAATTTCATTCAGTTTGAATATGGGAATATAAACTCTTCAATACCATGTAATTCCTCAAACAAGAGGGAGTCTGGGAGTAGCTTGGATCATTCATATCCAAGAGAATAGGTAGTGACTCTAGTTGCTGCAACAATTGCAAACTCATCTTACAAAGCACTTTTTGATTCCTTTCAAAAATGTATTTCCCCTTGGGACATACTTAAGGTAGTTGAGATCACATTCCTTACCTGTCATTAATGTTATATTTTAGTATGATTTCATTTTGTGTGGTGCTAGATGGCTGAATTTGAAGCCAATGAAAACAAGAAACTTTAATGAGTAGATATAATTCTACCTCAAAACCAAATTATCGATGGGTAATTCTTCACATGATAATTTATTGTGCCGATGAAACACATTTTGACGAGAAAGCTACAAGAATTCAATAATCTTTGAAGAGGATTCCTTTGAAATATTTTGCTCTCCAAATTATTGTTGAGTAAATGGGTCTCTATGTTGCACATTTTGTTTCATTTGTGTTACACATAATCATAAAGGTGTCTTACTCTCCAGGTCAATCATCTAACCAATCTTATTAAGAATGCATTTTTGAATGTGAAGGTTGACCCTGATAAAAAATTATGAATGAACTAATTGTTGTTTCAAGGTCTCTAGTTGATGCCTGTCTTCAATTTTAATATTAAATAAAACTAAACCCTAGAAGCTTTGATATTCAATGTTCTCATGTTTAATGGGATCTCTAAAAATTGTGCAGTTATCAATTTCAAACTAAATGTGAATATCAAATCTATGATAATTGTAACAACTGAACCTAAGGCTCAAAACGCTTACAGGTCTTTTATTCCATGATGCTAAAATGTCAAGAAGAGCATCTAATGCATACACATCAATTATTTTGATTGCCATAATGGATAAAATATTGAGTTCATTCATATAAAATGAATAAAAAAAATATAATTAGGTACTTTTCCTTAGAATGTTATAGTTGATTGTGTTTACCTTCCTAAGAAGCCATTGTCAAATTTTAGACCATTATATGTAGTTACTGCAAAGATCTTGAAAAATCTAACCAATCATTTATACCTACTGTCAAATAAATATGCAACAAATATCAATTTTCAACGAAGGGTGCCATTAAGAGTTTTTCTTTTTTAACAAGAACGGTTAGTGTATTTATTGCCAAAAGTGGAGCATGCTCCTATTACAATCGACAGTAGCTTTTAAAAACTGAGCAATGAGAATGACTTGAGGACGTAGTCCCTTCTCCTGTGCTTATGTTAAAAAATTCATTGAATTCTTTACCTATTCTTGTTTTCTGTCTTACATATTGTCTCTGGAAGAGAAAATTATGTGTTCTTTTCCTTATGTTTTTCATTTCGTTTCTCCTTAAGATTGATGTTCCTTCTGTTGTTGTTCATTCAGCTTGTTGTTCCTTCTACTGATGTTCCTTCTGATGTTGTTCCTTCTGCTGCTCTTTCTTCTCCTTGTTGTTCCTTCTGGCACTGTTCCTTTTGTTGATGTTCCTTTTGATTGTTCTTCCTTATGTTTTTTTTCCTTCATCTGCTTGTTGTTCCTTCTATTGCTATTCCTTCGGCCTACTATTACTTTGGATGCCATTCCTTATACTTGTTGTTCCTTCTAGTGTTGTTCCTTGTGTTGTTTTTCCTTTTGGTTGTTGTTCCTTCTGCGGCTGTTCCTTCTACCATCTACTATTGTTCCTTCTGGTGTTGTTCCTTCTGCTTGATAATCCTTTTGCTTGCTGTTCCATATGCTTGTTGCTTGACGATCCTGAATATTGGGGCCAGTGAGTGTAGATCTGCCTTCTATAGATTGTCTAAGGCAAAGGATGAATCGAGCAGGGTCCTCCATTAAGGCTAAGTTTCCCTTGAGATAGCAGGCAACCTTTATTTGCTAGTGATTCTGCTTGCTTGTTTAAATCCCGTAGAATATGGTATAAGTCAACTGTGTCGAAGTCTTTCAATGTGTTTTGAATTCTCTGCAAGGTTTTGTTTAAAGCTAGGTTACGAAAATAATCTTCAGACTTTAAGAGATTAATCAAAAGCTCCAAGTATCTGAATATTTGGATTGTTTTGTAACCTAACTCCTTAGCAATCTAGCAAGCTTTTAAAAGCTTATAACTCTCTCCTTGATTGTTCGAACTTATGCCTAGGCCCCAACTATAGCTGGTTTAATTCGATCTATCTGGGGAAAGAACCAATCCTCCTATGCCTACAGTGTCTAGATTTCCCTTGGACACTCCATTGAAGAAGATAGTGGCTTTTCAGGTTCCCTGCCACCACGTAAGAAAGTCACCTTCAGTGAGACGCAGGCACCAAGTAGGATCTTTCATTGGTTTGCTGATTGGATCTTTCCTTTCTCCTGTCACGGAAGGCCCTTGCCACACAAAGACTTCTACAGATAAAATAAAGGCAAAAACGGATTTTTCTACTATTTCCAACAAGAGAGATTTTACTTTGGCTACCACTTCCACTGATTTAGGGAGCATGTTGTTGAAAACACATTCATTTCGAGCCAACCACACTTTCCACAAAAGGCATTTTGGAATAGCTTTCCAAATGTTTTTCCAGCCTATGTTTTTAGTTTTTTCTCAGGGTTTTGATCTGCCCAAGAGGTGTAGAGGGAAACGACTGATATCTGGGAGGGGGTGGGTATGATAAGTCCATGGAGGACCATCTTCTAGACTTCTTGTCTGAAAATGTAGTCAACCAATAAGTGGTCAGAGGTTTTGATAGTAGAAGTGCATAGGCAGCATCTAAAGGGGCCGTGGAACCCTCTTTTGTTCAGAATTTCTCTTCTTAGTACCTTTTTATGCATGAGTAACCAAGTGAAGAAATTCACCTTTGGAAGGCAAAAGAGAGACCAAATGGCTTTCCAGAGCTTCGGAGTCAGCAATGATGTGTGCGTAACTTGTAGAGAGGAGAATCCTTGAGCTGTTGTATAAATTCTGGTTCTTCCCCACCCCCATTTATCTTTGGATGAATGATGGATAGGGGCGAGGCTAGAGAGAGCTACACAGAGCAAGGTTTTTGTGATTCTAGAGGGTCAAGAACCCTTGGAAAAGTCCAACCCACCCAATTCCCTTTGTTGTCCCAAGAACATATGTTTGCAAGCCAGAGGAGGCCTTTGTTCACTAGCCAGATCTTTAAATCATTACAGGAGTTTAGGGTGGCCAATGGGGCATTCCCTTGAATGGTATCCTCCCACAATAATTTTCTTTGTCCATTGCTCGGAATTTTGTATAACTGCTGCTGAATATGGTCGATGCTTCTTCTCACTAAATACCATATCACTATTCCTGTTGGACTAGAAGCTGTTGTGAGGTTTCTCAAGGATCATCCCTTTAGGTATATCTTCGAGAGAATCTTGCTGTTAGGATGATTTGTTTCTGCATACAATTGCCATATGATTTTTCCACCAAGAGCCAGATTTGCTAAGCCTGGATCCTGTATTTGTAACCCACCTTGCTGGAGTGGTCTATTAAGGATATCTCATCTTACCAGATGTAACTTGCTCTAGTTGCCCTTGCCCGTGTTCCATAGGAAGTCCCAAATGTGTTTG
Source organism: Pinus taeda (assembly GCA_000404065.3). Taxonomy (NCBI): domain Eukaryota; kingdom Viridiplantae; phylum Streptophyta; class Pinopsida; order Pinales; family Pinaceae; genus Pinus; species Pinus taeda. The sequence continues at coordinate 65,332 of APFE030306138.1, forward strand.
GAAATCTGTTCCATGGTAGACTTAGGAGCTAGCAGGAGGGAAGACTAGAAAATGGGAAGGGCAGAGAGGACTACCTTTATCAAAACCAATTTCCTTGCCTTTGTTAGCCATTGGCCTCCCCAATAAGCTATTTTTGTTTTTATCTTGCTAATTACTGCAATCCAAAGAGAGGGAGGGCTTGGTCCCAAGGTTAAGGGAAGGCCTAGATATTTGATCCTTTCTCATTTGTCATACCCAGAGAATCCCAGTATGTAGGAAATTCGAAGAATAGTTCGGTGATCTACATTCCAACCATAAACCACACTTTTTCTTTTATTGATCAAGGCTCCTATGATTAAACAGAAGTGTTGAAGGATTTTGTTGAAAGCCTTTTCTATCTTAATCGAGGCCCCTCCCAAAAGAAGAGAGTCATCCACAAAGAGGGCATGGTTTATAGGATCCACCCCTCTTGCTACCTTGATACCTAGAATAGAGCCTATTTCCATTTCCACTGTCAGCCTTTTGCTTAGGGATTCTGCCAACTAGATATAAAGAAAGGGTGACAAAGGGAATCCTTTTCCGAGCCCTCTAGAAGCTTGAAAGAAGTCAGAAGGTCTACCATTAACCGAGGGGGCTATCCAAGGTCTGTGTGTGTAATCTTTTATCAAATTGACAAATTCAACACTAAACCCAAAGGAGAGGAGGATTTTATAGAAAAATGAAAGTTTAACCCGATCAAAATCATTTGATATATCCAACTTTATGAGCATGCCTTCTTCCTTTCGAGTGTGGCTAGAGTGAAGGGCTTCTTGCACTTGGATCACATTGTCTATGAGGTGCTTTCCTTTGACGAAATTGCCCTGCAGAGGGGAGATCAGATTCCCTAACAAAGGCTTGAGTCTATTGGCTAGGAGTTTCGCAAGGATCTTGTAGGAGGCATTGTAGAGAGAGATTGGTCGGAACCTGTTGAAAGTCCCAAGGTTAACTTCTTTTGGGATTAGGGCAAGGAAGGTGGAGTTGGTGCACCCTCCCACTTTGGCTTTCTTTTGGAAGGCTTTTACCATTCTGAGAAGATCAAGTTTTATTACATTCCAGCAAGCTCTGTAGAAATGGATGGTGAAGCCATCCAGCCCAGGTGCTTTATCCGGTTGCATTGACCAAATGACTTCAACTATCTCTTTTTCAAAAAAAGGCATTATTAACCCAGCGCTTACATCTGCAGTGATAAGAGAGGGGATGTTTGACAAAAAGTCAGTAGCCAAGTATTCATCGGAAGAACCTTCCTCCTAGAATAAATGCTGGAAATGGGTTGTGGCTACCTGTTTTATGAGAGGTTGTCCTTTGATGACTTCCCCCTCCCTGTTAGATATTTCAGAAATGTGATTCTGAGAGAGACAGGCTCTACATTTTCTATGAAAAAAAGTTATGTTTCTATCTCTAGCTTGGAGCCAGAGGCTGCGAGACTTAAGGTGCCAGTATTCCTCTTCCTGCTGAAAGGAAAGAAAAGAGTTGAACTGGGTGTTTTGTTCGATAAGCAGCTAAGCCTTGGTAATTTTAGATCCTTCCATGCCTAACTGAATCTCAGCTAGAGCCTAAACTATCTTTTATCTATGTATCGTTGGAGTGGAAAGGGTTTTTTTTTTCCCAGGATTTTAGTGCAGACTTAGTGTATTTGAGTTTCTGTTCTCACACGAAGCTGGGGGATGCTTCAACTGGTTGCAACCAAAAGTGAAACACTATGGCCATAAAGCCCTCTCTCGATACCCAAAGAGGGTTGAATCTAAAGGGAACAGGGCCCAAGTCCTCCTCTTTCTCTATCAACAGGGAGATGGGCTTATGCTCAGATGTTATTTTTGACTTTATTTTTGAAGAGATTAAATGCTTGCCTTCTAGCAGAGTACTTTGAACTAGGAACTGGTCTAAACAAGCAGCAATGATGGTCTTACCAACTCTGTTGTTGGTCCAAGTATAACGATGTTTCTTAGGTTTGAGGTCAAGAAGGTCCCATGAAAGAATTAGAGACTCCACTGAGGCATGGAAGGGATATTTACCCCATACTCCACATTTTTTTACATTTGGTTCTAGTGTGATGTTAAGATCCCCCGCAAGAATGATGTTTGGGGGTGCATAGATTTCTAGGAAGTCTAAGAGAGAATTCCAGCGGTCCTTCTTTTCCAGGAAGTTAACAGGAACATAAAGATTGAAGAGAGCTAAAGAAATCTTACTTGGGAGATGTTGGGTTGCGAAGGATCTTTTAAGCTGGAACATGTCCTCCAACCATAAGGTTGTCAAGCCCCATGAAGTACCTTGGGCATTGAATGCTTTTCCTGAGTTCTTTTTCCATTTGGTTTGACTTAAAGATAGAAGAGCCTCTTCTTATATCCTTGTCTCTTGGAGCAGGAGAATCTCTGAGGTTTCCATTCTTAATATATCTTTTACTGCTTCAGCTTTTAGAGGGTTTCCCAGACCCCTATAATTCCAACAGACAATCTGCATTATTTACTAGATAGGGGTGTTGTAGTCCCACCCTTTGGGGGTCTGGTCCTTGTGTTTCTACCTAGTGACATTTCGATTGTGGACTGACTACCCTGCATCTTTAGTTTCTCCGCCTCTTCTTCTTGCATCTCCTTGTGAGACTTCGTTCCTACCTTTTTGTTGGATTTCTCAAGAGGTTCATCTTTCGCAGAACCAAGACTATCTATAAGATTTTTTTTTTTGGTCATTTCTGCATAAGAGGGTGGGGAAGTGGCACCCACTGGAGGGCCCTGGCTTTCCTGTTGGATTGCATCTACACCAGGGGTTCCTGAAATGGCTTCTACAGTTTTCTCCTGAGATCCTGAGTTTATTTCTATGTTTGGTATCTATTCCTTATATTGTTGCACCTCTCACTCTTCAAGTTCTAGCCATTAAGAGTTTTAACCAACAAGGGGTAGGAAATGAATTTGTAGATCCCACTAACCTATTTCTACTCTACCTACCAAGCTACCAGTCTGGATTGAAATTAGCAAAACATCCAATGGTTATTATAGTTTACATGTGACAAATGTAGTCATAGGTTCATCTGCACTTCTTGTTTGCAACTGATAGTAAGTATACTTTTTTTGGCCACATTTACCACACTTGAATTGGTCTATTGTATCTTTAAGATTTATCCCATGCTCACACTCAAAAGTTTCTTTTCTTTGATATGTTTGTTCTCGAGCTTTCTTTGATCACTAGCCATTTCTTCCACTATCATGACAATAAGTTTCTTTGGCTTAATTTCCCCAAGAAGAACTCTCCTCAAATCTGGATTGTTTGCATCTTTCAGGTTAAACATGATGGACCTATATTTCAACTTCTTGGCTCCAGTAGACAACCCTAACTTTTCAAACATCGGTATCTCAATAGAAACTGCAACTTGTACTGGATCACATGCATTTACTCTCACTAGGTTGTCACCCTAGGCATTGTTACCTACTTTGGAAAAATCCTGATGAAGAAGCTCATGGATCCTATCTCGTATTGTGTTATTACACTTAATCATACTTGTTAGCTTTGGAGGGCCATTTGAAGAGGATGATACCTTCTTATTGTTGATAGATGCTTCTTCTTCGTTGGGTTTCTTCTCAACCTTTACGGACTGTTACTTAACAGCATTGACCTCCACTTTGATAGTCTTGGACTTCTTATCTTATGACTTTGTAGCTTTGTTTCCATTGTTGGCAAGAGTTTCTGTTGTGACAACCTTCTTCCAAGAATTAGGTAAGCCAATGGCTAACAAAAATACTTTCTTGAGTATGCTTTGTGAGATGTCGGGGGCATTTTCCAACATGGTAATCGAAGTATCATAACAAAATGAAGTTACTAGCATCCATAAAAAAACAATCCTATGGAAAAAGTTTCACACTCATGAACTAAACAGTTTACCTTGACTACTTTAAATTAGAGAAAAAGGTACCTTTAAAAGGCCCATTAAACAAAATCAATGGACTTCAAAAGAGAATGAGACTAAAATTTCAAGATAGAGGTAAATTTTTAAGAGCAATATTCAAAGATAAAGGAAAAGAGCAAAGAAAATGAAGGAAAAAATAAAATTATACAAATGATACCAATACTTTTCTTTCAAATATGTTCTCCATGGTACAAATCCTAATGAAGTACCTACAGTAAAAGAAACTTTACATTATACTTCACAACAACCATGTAGATAGGCATGTGCAAAACAACCATCTTGAAGAAGTAAATCTCGACTTCCATTCTTCGATTTATGTCATAACATAAACATATTTCGGTGTAAGAAAAAGACCGAAAGAAAATTTCATGCACCACAAGCTAAATTTACAATTCAAATCAATAAAATTGTGTGCCAACATAATACTTTTAAACAAGCATGTTCTTGACATGTACAGCACAAAATGCAGCAATCAAAGGCGACGTTTGCATAATGGTACGAACAAACAATCTAAAGATTACACATCCAACTCTGTTTATAACTTAAATGTTACAAATTTACTGATAACAACCTCTACAGTACACCCACTACCTGCACAAGATTACACCACTTTATTGGGGAATTTGATAACACAAATCTTAAATCATACCAAAAAGATTGTTAAAAATATTGTAATGAGACATGATGAATATGGAGTGGCTAGAACTAACTTTCATAAAACAAAGCCAAAGAGGCCTTGTTGTCACCTCAAAATTACAAAACTTCTAATAAACACTAATACAATGAAAATTTTATCTCTAGAAATTAATTAAACAAAAAAACAAAAAAAACTCTGGACTTAGTCATGGAAAAATGCTATGGGGATTACAAGCTCACACTAGGCTCACAGACAATGTTGTTAGTAGTAGAACATAGTCCATCAACATTAGGAAACTAAAGGCACTACTTGATGGGAATTTTTTTTTTTGATAGGATTGGATTCTCACCCACCAGGCATTTGTTTAAGGTGACTGCCATTTTTTCAAATAAGGGGACTGATCTACCTTCAAATTCATTGAAAGTGAACACAGTCTGATATGAGTCCCCTCTTTATAAGTTGTTATGGAAAGGATTTCAAAATCATTCAAATTATAAAATGTGGCTGTGTGGTTAGAGAGAGGTCTCTTTCTCATTCATTTCCACCACTCAAATACTTCCCTGAGAGTAATGGTTGCAAAATAGGAGAGAACCCAATTGGTAATTTTTCTTGAGCAAGTCTTAGCTCTAAAAGACAAGGTTTTTGTGCTTGAATATTGAATTTCAGATGCAAACATCAGGAGCATGTGTTTTAATAAAGCTTGTAAGTTCTGGCTGCAAACAAAAACTCAAAGATTGACCTTCATATTCAAGGTATCAAGATTCAAAGGCGTGAGTCTAAAGCTCATAACTTCAAAGAGAATAAAATATGAATGGGGATCGAAAGCCAGAAAAGAGGAAGATGGATGAAGCACCTAAAAGATAACCATTTCAAGTAACCAATCAATAAAGTTGATGATAAGCATTGTTGCTACCAATGCAGGTAGAGTGGAGGTACTGAAAACTGAATATCATATTCCTTCCATTTTTTCCCCTATATAACACCCACTTCATTATCAATATTCTTTGTAATTTTCCTTGAATTTCATGTATCAGTTGGTGAATCTACAGTGGCAGGCCTAACAAAGAGTTTGAAAAATGGAACGACTTCAGCCCAAAGACAAAACAAACGTTGAATTGTCTCAGAGGGCTCAGGTTAGCACCTGCTAACTTGCTCCAAATATTTCCACAATGTATGCAAAAAGTAATGTCAGACAAATATAGAAATCTGAAAACCTGAAAGTGTAGTAGCCTCCACTAATGTGGAATCAAACCAGATACAACAAGATCATAACATGGTCAATGATCCAAATTTAAACAGGAACGCAACAAATTACAAATATAACCATAAATACATAGATGCAGCAGAAATAATACTTCATTTCGTTAATGTAAAATACTAAAATATGCTTACAAACAGAAATGGAAATGAATTATCTTGGGTGATGGTAGCTTATCTCTGAGAAGAGATGTGGCAGCTACATACCTCTAAACTACATTACAATGAGGCTCAAGGGAATTTTTATTATTGAACAATAAGAGAAAACCCTAAACAACCAAAACCCTAACCCGAGAAGATGTAACACCAAGAGTTTATGGGCCCCGTTGGGGTTAGTTGGACAACCAACTTCCTAAGGTCATGACTTGGTCATATTATCTCCATTTGACGCACATGATACCCCATTGGAAAGCTCTCTCTGAGGACTATGATGGAAAAGATGTTTTTAGTAAAAAATCATTGGCAGTAGATTGCCAAAAAAACATCGTTTAGGGCATCAAAATGGCTCTGGAAGTTTAGGACTCGAAAAACAACTAAAAATAGTAAACTGTGCTGCAATTAAGGAAACTGAAAAACTGAAAGAAACAATTGTGGGGGTCTAAGTGGACTTGGCACGTGGCCACCAATATCCACCTGGATCATTCCTCCCCCCTTAAGAAGCAATGGTCCCCATTGCATTGAGTTCCTCCACGAGATGAATAAACTTCTGCTGAACTTGGTCCTTGGTGAGCCACTTTTCCTGGTGAAGGCTTTGGCCTGCTTTGACAACTCAATATATTTGGATCTTCTACTGGTGAGTGTTCTTGACCTGCATGTCCATGATTTCATCAGTTGCATCTTGTTCCATGCAATATGGATTTAACTCTCTTGGTGTGAGTTGTTCTGCAATGTCAGATGTGTCTAGTAATGGTGGAAAGTATGGTCGAAGGCATTCCACATTGAACACTGGGTGTAGGCCAAGGAATGGGGGAATGCTGAGCTCAAATGCATTATCTCCCATAGCCTTAGTAATGGTGTAAGGACCATATCAAAGTGGTCTGAGTTTCTGATAGGCTCTGTTAAGGCATTCCTTTTACAAATGCAACCAGACTTTGTCACCCACCTAAAACTTGTGTGGCACCCAATGTTGATCATGTCGTTGTTTGTACTCAACATTTGATTTCTCCAAAATGTCATGGAGCTACTAGTGGATATGTTGAATGTGCTCAATGAAGTTGTTTGCCTTATCGGTTTCGGACTGGATATGAGCTGAATCTGCTTGAGTAACTGCAAATGGAATGACCACATCAATGGGACATAGTGGTTGGAATACCTAGCCTAGTTGAAAATGGCTATGGCCAGTCAAGCTGTGGAGACCCTGGTTATAGCTGTGTTTAACATAGGGGAGGCTCTCATCCCATGTGTGTGGATTCTTTGAGTTGTACATGCATAGAATGTGTACGATCATCCTGTTTACGACCTCTGTCTAGCCATTAGTTTGGGGATGGAAAGTTGTGGAATTAGTGAGTTTGGTGTCTAGAATCAACCAAAGACTGGACAAAAATGTACTGAGGAACCTGTTGTCCTGATCTGAGATGATAGACTCTGGGATTCCAAAGTGTACCCACACTCATCCAAGAAATAATTTAGCAGTGGATTATGCTGTGATATTCTTCTTGTAAGCTGCCATAATGGCCATCTTAGAGAATCTATCAACGAACACAAAAACATAGTCATTTCCATGTTTAGTAGAAGGAAGGCCTGACATGTAATCCATGTAGATGTATTCCCAAGGCCGACCAGTGGTAGGCAGAGTAGTATAGAGGCCTTGCTTCTTTATGGTCACTTTAGCAATGACGCAGGTAGTGTAGGATCTAATGTACTTCCCGACATCCTGTTGAAGGTTCGGCCAATAGAAATACTTCTACAATACTACCACCATTTTCTTAATGCCGAAATGCCTAGCAGCCCAACTATAGTGCACTTCCAAAATCATCTTTACACACTCACTTGAAGGAACACAAAGGTGACCTAGGTGGCATAATAGGACATCCTGGAGGTGAAAATCTGGAACATGCACTAGTAGAAAATGGTGAAATTAGTGACTAGGTGACTAAAAACGTTAGTCACCACAATTTTCTAAAATACTACCAAAAAATAGCAATATTAAGAGACCCAACTAAAAATGACTAACATAAATGACTATTTTAGTCACTAGTTAAAATATGCAAGTAGCTTATAAGTAATACTACTAAAAATGACTAACATAAATGACTAATTTAGTCTAGGAAAAAAAATATGACTACCTAACAAAAACTACAATAATATGAATTAGTTGTTTATGTTAGTCATTTTAATTGTGTCACTTCAACAATCTAAAATTAAAAGTCATAGGGGATTCAAAGGTTGTTTTAGATTGGGTGGAATCTTATACTTCCTTGTACGCTTCTTTATTGGATCAAAGGATGATTAAAATTATGTTTCTTATTAGAATATTTCCGTTCATATCATTTCATCACATTCATATAGAATCAAATTCAAAGGTTAACAAATTATCGAAAAGGGGAGTGGGCTAACACCTCCTTTTGCAACATGACATGACCATTTGTATATGTTGCAACAACCTTTCCAACTTATTTAGTTGGTTGCACATATATTTCAAATTTCTTCTTCGTCTTACAAAGTGGTAGTGCGAAGGAGAGGTTATGAACTTTGATCAAAGAATGTTCACTTAGTACCACTACCAAATTTCCTTCATGCAACTTGCATGTTGATAAATGGATGACATTTGAACGTCACAAACATGTAAGTAGTCCACATTCAACTTTTTTGTATTCATTGTCCTTAGTAACAATGACAAGTTTGAATATTTCCTTTATTTATCTTAGCAAACACATAACTCTTTGTTGTCACAAATGTAGTTAATATTGTTGGTGTATGATCTCTTAATTGTGGAATGGTCTCTTGATGATGATAATGAACTCTCAATCTCCAATTCTCATGAATACGATGAATGAATGATCTAATTCCTTACTTGTATGGACAATTTATGATTCATTTTCTATTTTTATTGTCCCATTGTAGAGATGCTTCACTAGAATCTCATGCTATATGGTTAATTGAGCAAGATTTATATTTCATTTTTTAAGTATAATTTGGTTGCATGAATAAGCATATTGTGTAATTAAAATCATTCAAAATTTGTTAATAATCCATGGTTTGTTTGACTATTCGCACACTTATCCCTGACCTTTTACTTTGAGAGTGAGTAGTGTCAAATCACTAGTCTTCATTAAGGAACTTCCTTTCATTACTCAATGACCTAGCTTATCTTGATATTTAAATATTTCCCCCTAGATAGGGATATCCTTCTTGTAGTCTAAAGAGTGAGAGAAGGCCACAAAGGTGACATTGGGTGGCTTGCTTGACGGGTGGGGTCAAGACTTTTTTTTCTATGAGATTGTTTGAGTAGAGATACAATTTAGAAAATGCTTACAAGAAAATTAGTTTTCTTTATTTCGATCGCCTAAAATACTTCCAATAAAATCATGTTCTTTTAAGAAAATCTAATTTTGATCAATAATTAATTCAATAAAATTAAAAAAATAAGATTATTATTATTATTGTTATTTTTTTTGTATATGAGAGAATAGACAACTATAGCATGTTTGTACTTAAGGATAGATTCTATCCGCTACCCCAATCACCTCCCAGTGTACCCACATTGCCTCACACGTGGTACACTGAGCTAATCCAATTTTAAACCAATAACATCATAAAAATTCATTAACAACCCATTCTATCTATTGGCTTGTTGGGGCCTGACCCAAGTTCAAAGGTGATTTAGCTAAACAAATCCCGGTACTACTGGCCCTTTCGACAACATTCCACGGAGCGCGGACTAAGGTCTCACCCAAAGTAGTACGGGAGGGTATTAGAACCAGGTTTCCACACCCTGGAGATGTATGATGAGTTCAAGTGGTCCGCGGTTCGACCCTCCACATATGTCGCTACGTGCACTTTCCCGTACCTCACAGGCTGAGATGCTGCCTTTATGTAGCCCTACTCGGGGGCCGAACGGTGTTATTAGCCAAGTCCTTACTAATATTCCAATGTTAGTTGATTATCTTAGTCTACTTGTGTGCTTTAAGCTATAATTAAAAATACAAACCATTTATACAGGTCCGCACAGTAAATAAACAATATATTTGCAATTTATATCAAACATGCAATAACCCAAGAAAAGATACACATAATTAAGATTAAAATTCTCTTTATTATTTTCTTCCTCAGTTACAAACTCGACTCCTCCCTGTGCACTCAGTTGCAGGGGTCCGCGCACTCAGCTACAAAATACTAGGCCTCTGCGCACTCAGCTGTAGAGCATTCTCCTACCCTACGACCCAAGACACTTAGACTCTTGCTCTTCACTTATACTTTTCTCTACATCGTTTTCTTTTACACTTAGAGCCTTGCTCTATTTATACAATCCCATGGTCCGCGGACCATGGGTAAGCCAAAATTACATTAGAAAACTAGGGTGGACAACCTTGTGACTCTATCATACATTTCGCGCTCCATGGCCACAATTCGCGGAGACTTTACAACAATATTGGGTCAAAACTTGGGCTTTGAGCCCCAAAACATGCCTTGGGGGGATTCCATGCCCAACAGGCCCATAGCACAAACATTGTGACTCATCCTCGAGTCATTCAGTGGGTGCGGTGATCTTGGTGCGGAGTCCCTCCAACTATTCTCGAACTGTGCTGAGGTCCACAGTGCACTGAGCTGCTACTTGTTGGATCTGCTGCATCCATTGTTCCAAGACCTCTATGTCTGGGGCGCTTCTCTGCATCAATGTGTGCATCCCCTATATGTGTGCCAGCTTTCCTTCGATGTTTGCCATGATAGTGAAGGCCTCGTTGATCCAAGGTTGAACACGCGCTTCGAGAATTGCCTCCTTATGTTGCGCCGCATCCACCTGCTCCTTTAGTGCTTTGGCTTGCTGCAACCTTGCAAGGCTCTAGGTGATGAATACTATTTGTGTAGTTCCTTGGACACTATTTTATTGTTGTTGGAGTTCTCGTGCTTCTGTTTCCAAATGCTGGATGTTGGGGTCCTCCTACAGAGTCGTGAACCGTCGTATCTATGCGTTCTGCCATGTGCAGACCAGGCATTGCATGCTCCATAGGAATTACAACATCTGCTTCATACTTCAGTGTCAGAAGTGCCCATGTAGTTAGGGTTTTCCACACAGTCCTATAAGCCCATAGAACTGTTGGTACGCACAGGTCCGTGTCAGCGCATCTCACATGGTGGACCGTGTTTAGTACTTCGCACGCTTTGTCAAAGGCTTCCACGTGGATAATATTTGGCATGCTTGGTCTTATCATATTTCGTCATTCACACGATTGTCTTGCCTGCTCCTACTTGTGGGTCCCATTTCCTATCGGGAGGACAGTGTGTGTTCATGTAGGTTGCATCCCATACGCCTGTACCCATCTGGGGAGGTGGGCACGCAGGCTGTTTGATCCATCATACCTAGCTTTCCTCCATATCTGAGGCTTTCTAAACTGCATGAGCATCATCCTTCTACATTCCAGCCTGTCCTCAAAATTTTGTTGGTGCGTACCCCACCACTTTGTGGGCGTAGCATGCAGTACCCATTTTAGAGCATCGAAACACTATTGTTTTGGCACTTCTCTCTCAAACTTGTTTAGGAAATCATCCACCGTTGTCAACCCGTCATACATAGGCAGATCTCTCACCTCTATTGTCATGCAATGTAGCAACCTTATCATCATGTTCTAGTTGAGCATGGTTACCTCGTGTAGCAAGTTCTACCATATTTATATTTCCTCGTCTGAGTCTGAGGTACAGGAGCTTTCATGCTCCCACTAAATCATGTCATCCGCTGTAGGATTCATCCAATCCTATTCCCGAGTCGTTATCTTGTAGATACAGTCTAGGTCGTCGTCACTCTCTTCATCACGCACTGGCTCTATGTAGTGTGATCCTTCCGCATGGTCTAAAGGTACCACTATGCGTAGTGACTTTTTCTCAAAAATCATCTTGCACTTCTTCAGATTTATCACTCCATTCATGTCAGTGCCCCAATCTATTCCCTGTAGCACGGGATTGGGATTGATGTCATAAAAAATCTCTATCACTTCGAAATCTGCAAGATCGCTCGCACCTTCGATATCTACCGTTATTCCCTGCAATATTCACATCGGTAGGATCTTTTGTTGGTTCTCCATTCATAATTGAATAGGAAACCATTGCAACACAGGCCTGCACATGTGTTCCCATGTCTATTTTGGTAGGAAGTTCCCGTCCGATCCTAGATCCAAAATCACTTGATCCATTTCATATTCTCTGATTTGTGTAGCCAATCTCATCTCCATTCCTATTCACGTTGTGTGTTTCCCGAGCTTTCAGACTACACGCGGTTCCCCTGATCCAGCACATCTAGTGATGAGTTCCTACAGCACCTTCACCACTTTGTTGTCGTGCAACAACTTCATGCATGTCTCTACAAAGGTAGTGAGCATTGATGGGTCCATCTCTGGTTCTAGTTTGTCTTTACTGCCTGAAGTGGAGGCCTCCATGAAGCTATTCTTAGCTTCCATGAATGTCTCCTTCACGTGCTCCAAATCGAACTCTCATTCCTTTGTTGGAGCCTTGTGAACCCAGGCACTCTCTTCAGGCTGCCTGCCCTTGTCAGCTCCTATCGTGATACCACTTCAGAGAATAATGTTTACATTCAGGTCCTCCTCATGCGGCTCATACCTCATCATTTGCAGGTTCTGAGTCGGGGGAGGCTGGAGTGTTCCTTTGTCGCGTAACCTGGCTATCAGTGTGGGGTAGTCCTCCCTCTCATGATCAAACTGGGTACAATATAAACATGATTCTCTCATCAAATTTTTACAATCATGGGCGTAATGCCCTGGCCTTTTACAATTGTAACAAATGAGCTGTCTGTGACTCCTTCCTGGTCCCATTCCGCCTCGACCCCGTCCGCGCCCCTGAAATCTAGTGTGCACCATCCCTACATTTTGATCGAGGGCTTGTGTTTCGATCTGAACTCTGTAGGTAGGAGTACAATCCATCATTAGTTCATAACTTCTAGAGGTGCACTCATCATGGCCTACTAACCTACAGATATTACAAAACAACTGCTGCAACAATTGTGTATACTTCTGTAATAGGTGGCAGTTATTTGTAGCATGCTTCCCTCCTATCTGACAAATCACGTACCATAATGGAGGCACCACGCTCGGTCCTACTTGTGCCTCTGGTCTCAATGGCATTGGCCCTCCTCTCGCCAGGTAGTTCACGAAGACTAGACAATGGTACTTGTCATATCCTTGGCCTTTGCACTTTATGCACCATACTTCCTCATGTGCTTTTGGGCGGGCTGTCTTGTCTTGTTTCAAGATCTGCATCTCTAGACATAATTTCTTCTTGTATCAGGGTCTCGTGCAGTCTCATTGCGATCTCCAATGCTTTAGCCTGACCAGATAGCTTCTGTTGTGACAATGCGGTCCTTAGATGCCACGTTAATGACACCATGAACCATGCACAGTGCTGCCCATCCGTTAAGGTCATATTGTCTTCATGAATCATACCCTTCAGTCTTTGATCCAGCTCCCCGAGGGTCTCACCGAGAAGCATCATGATTTCCTTAAGCTCGATAATTGATTGTCTCTAAGATTTTGGCCTGCTAAGTTCCTTGTGTAATGTAGCTTGGATATCCACGATTCCTGCGTTTGGATTGTCATTGGAATGCCTAATGTACCATGTCAATGTGTGATTCTACAAGGCACTGACCAGCATTGCTTTCTTTATGTTTTCATCTTTGACCCCTTGTGCTTCCCATACAACCTTTACCACGAACCAAAATTGGTCCAGATATTCATTCCCTACTCCTTTGAACACCGAAAACTTTATTGCGCTTGCCATATTGAACTGCGATGGTGGCAGAGGTGGTGTGGGTGGAGATGGGGGTGAAGATGGTGAAACTGTTGGTGGTTTAGGTGGGGGTGGTATGCGCTGAATTCGCTTCCTTATCAGACTTATCACACTTCTTGGTGAAACTTTCGCAAGCTCTTCCTCGCTCTCTCGTTGAGGTGAAATTAAGGGGCTCATTTCTATCTCTACGCTACCTTCGTTTCTATAGATCCTCCCACTTCGGGTAGCCCCAAACATCAATTGATTCAGATAACCTTCTTTTCACATAGTAGCAACTTAATCCAAGTGTTCAAATATTTAACGTACTTACCTCCTGGTCCTTTGAGGAAGTGTCATTCCACCTCGCTGTAGCTGGCTGAAGTGTTTACTGTGAACTCGGTGACAAACCATCCTATAATTTAGTTGAGCCAATGGTCCACAGCGCGCACGATCTTATATTTTGATGCTTCTAGTCTGCACACCAACTCTGGAGTCGACACAATAGGTTTGTCGAGCCTACACCTTCCCTAACCGTCTGCTAACTTTGCGATCGACTTCTACAACTCAGAGGGGAAGGACACAAAGAAAATTTCATGGATTTCCGTATATAAGTAGCGCTCTAACCACTCTTCCTTCAATACTCGTGGATTCCTATTTTCCTGTGCCGTGAACTTCTGAATCTTTCCATCCAGCCACTCTTCAATTTCTTTCTTTGTCAGATTCTAGTGACACGACATCAAACATCTCTTATGTAGTTCCTGGTCTTGGCAACAGAACCATCTGTTGGCTTGTTGGGTCCTAACCCAAGTTCATAGGTGATTTAGCCAAACAAATCGCGATACTACTAGCCCTTTCAGCAACAATCCATAGAATGCGGACTGAGGTCTCACTCGAGGTAGTATGGGAGGGTGCTAGAACCAGGTCTGCGCACCCTAGAGATGTTTGATGAGTTCAAGTGGTCCGCGGTTTGACCTTGCATGCACGTCGCTACACGCACTTTCCCGTACCCTGGAACCTAAGATGTTACCTTTACGTAGCCCTACTCGGCCCCAGGCAACCCTACTCAAGGGCCGAATGCTGTACTTACCCAAGTCCTTACTAGTTTATTATCTTAGTCTACTTGCGTGTTTTAAGTTATACTTAACAATATAAACCATTCATACAGGCACGTTCAGTAAATAAACAATCTATTTACAATTTATATCAAACATGTAATAACCCAAGAACATATACACAAAATTAAGATAAAAGTTCTCTTTATTATTTTCTTGCTTTGTTACAGACTCGACTCCGCCCTGCGCACTCAGCTGTAGGGGTCCGTGCACTCAGCTATGGACTACTAGGCCTCTCCACACTCAGCTGCAAAGCCTTCTCCTACCCTACAACCCAAGACACCTAGACTCTTGCTCTTCGCTTCTACTTCACTCTACTTCGTTTTCTTTTACACTTAGAGCCTTGCTCTATTTATACAATTCCATGGTCCGCAGACCATGGGTAGGCTAAAATTACATTACAAAACTAGGGTGGACAACCCTGTGACTCTATCATACATTTTGTGTTGTCCGCTCGCAATTCGCAGAGTCTTTACAACAATATCGTGTCAAAACTTGGGCTTTGAGCCCCAAGACATGTCGTGGGGGGGATTCCATGCCCAAAACTATCATCAACTAATCTACACCATGGGGAAAATTAAAAATAACTTTTAACATTAAAAAATATAGCCAATTTATTTGATTTGAAAATCAATTTTAACATCTAATTTGAGGAAACTCCATAAAATAAAATTTAATGTGAAAAATGTTAAGCAAAATAAAGTTGGGGTAAATTATAAAAACAAAAATAAGTAAAGTGAAATATAAAATTAATAATTATAATTATAATTAATAATTCACTCATATTACTCCTAATTTACCAAGTGTTTAAGGCATAAAACCTCTTCATATACAAACCTTTTTTAAAGTGAAAAGAGATTTGATCCCTTTGGTAAATCCAAAATTAAGATCTAAAATTAAGATAGATCCAATCTAGTTTTATATAAATTTATGTAATTGAAAGTAAAGAATTATTATTTTAATGAAAAATTACTTTCAAAAATATTTGTAATTTCCTCAATTTTAAAATAAAGCCAGCCTAGTTCCATCTTAACTCCAAATCTATCAAGCGATGAGAGAGATCACATCTCTTGAGGTGCAAACCTCTTTTTTGAGTGCAAAACTTGAGGAAAGGTTTGTACCTCGAGAGATTTGATCCCTCTCAGTGCTTGATAGATCTAGAGTTAAGATGGATCTAGGTTGGTTTCAGTGATGTGCAACCAAAGAAAATCTAATGAACATATGATTAATTTTATCAATAATACGTAAATTCATCTAATATTAACATAATAATTTTAAGTATGTTAATATGTCTTAGATTAATCTATATATTTTAATTTTAAATTTGCTTAGTTGCCTCAGTTTGTTATGATGATAATAATGTTAATGATGAAAAATGATGAAATGTAAATTTTGATTGTAAAGGGACAATGTAATAGCGTTGAATGATAGAAAATGTGAATAATAAGCATATATTCAATTACAAATAGTCTTCATTGTGGTTAATCTAAAACCATTTTCTTCTATTATTCTTATTGTCACCCTTTTTACTTTTGTTATCTTTTCATATTGATTTTCATATTTTCATATCGATTATATGAAAAGGATAGGTTAAACCATAAATCGTTTAAATCTTTAGCTCAATCTATCATAGTAAACATCATCCCTTGTCTCTCCTTCTCTCCAATATTAATAGGTTGAATTACTATAACACAAAAATCAATGTACATTGTCAATAATTTTTTGTGCTTACATTGAAATCAAAGCACAGTGTTAATCCAATCACTTTAAAATTAATGTACCATCATATATCCAATTACATCAAAACAGAAATCAACATTTATGTTGAAATTAATGAATCTAATACAAGCAATTAAATAAGATTAGAAAACAACATTTACATTAAAATCACTTCATCTAATGAAAGCAATCAAATAAGATTAGAAATCAACATTTAAAATCAAATCAATTCATCTAGTGCACGTAAGAAAATTGGATTATAAACCAACATCTATACTGAAATTAATGCACCTAGTGCAAGTAAACAAATAGGATTATAAAGCAACATCTACACTGAAATCAATGCATCTAGTGCAAGAAATCAAATAGGATTATAAATCACCATCTACATTGAAATCCATGCATTTAGTGCAAGCAATCAAATAAGATTAGAAATCACCATCTACATTGAAATTAATGCATCTAGTGCAAGCAATCAAACATTATTAGAAATCAACATCTGCATTGAAATCAATGCATCTAGTGCAAGAAATCAAATAGGAATAGAAATCACCATCTACATTGAAATCAATGCATTTAGTGCAAGCAATCAAATAGGATTATAAATCATCTACATTGAAGTTAATGCATCTAGTGAAAGCACTCAAATATCATTAGAAATCAACATCTACACTAAAATTAATGCATCTAGTGCAAGAAATCAAATTGGATTAGAAATCACCATCTACACTGAAATCAATGTATTTAGTGTAAGAAATATTC